>WTSP01019900.1:86188-105625 GCA_025331215.1 Actenoides lindsayi
GAGGGGGGGGTGTCTGGGGGTGCACTCTCTTGGTTTTTTTCATGCCATCAAAAGGAATGACAGGTTTCTCTCACAGTATTCTGGAAAATCTGCCGTTAGCAGAACTTACTGTCAGAAAATACATGGTCTCTGGTTATTGACAAGTTACTTGCTGGCATCATCCACAAGATGAGTGTCTTTCAGAAGGCATCTGTGTCTTTAGGAGCAGGTTCTCTGTGTGAACACTGACCAGGTGTCCCCATTAATTGAAAGATCACCCCACAGCCATACAGTGCTTGGTCACCACTGCCACGTTGTGTGTGTGTGTGTGTGTGTGAGCGTGTGTGTATATCTGGTATAGCTTCAGCTTACTTACCTTGACCCATCTCAGAAGTAGACATTGAATCCTGCAGTAACAGGAAGAAGGTGAGCACTCCTCATGGGGCGATTTGTTTTAAGATAGGTGGGATGTATCCCTCTCCACTACGTCTTAGAATGTCTTAGAACTTGTGAATGGCTCTAATTAAATAAAAATAGTCCCATGCAAGTTTCTTGGAGAAAAGCAACTTTCTGCGAGTGATAAATAATACTTTGTTGTTGTTGTTCTGGATATTGTCACTGTCCCAGGTTATTAGTATCCCCTTAAAATTTTCTGAGAGATGATAAAAGAGCAGAGTCTATTGCTGATGAGCCCAAACAAGTTAAAGAAAACAGACTATCAATCATATGTAAATTATTAGTAAGGGCAGTTATGTTGCCTTTATTAATATGCTCTTATAAAATACTTTGAACACCAAAGACCCTATTTGTGAATGGAGAACCCGGCTATGGTTCTCCATGGGCAAAGATGTGGTTTAATGGGAATAAAAAAAAAGCAAAAATAAATACTCATTTGACCATGAAGTTTGCAAGGAAAGTTTTTGAATAAAACTTAATGCATGTATTAAACATGTAGACTTGGGGATACGAAAACATTGTCTGCTGGCACAAAATTGTTTTATTGACTGTTGGGAGGGAACATAAAGGGCTTCTCAAAGTTGTGGTTAAGATCTTAAAAAGTGGTTCCTAATGTGGGGGTATCTATGTCTGTAACTACATGAGCTGATCAGGTTTTCCTGAGTGCTAAGATGCAGTGACAACTGTTGAATCACCAGGAGGCACTGAGAGCTCCATACATTTTGGGAAAAATAGTCTACTTATTTCACTAGAGGAAAATCAAATTACAGTCTAAAAATTCAGTGTCACTTCCGTTCCAACAGAGTTTGTCCAGGAAGGTGTATCCCAAGTGTTTTCTCCACACCCTATGATTCACTTTTCTTGTCTAACTCAAGGAGCACTGTTTCTCTAACAGTCTGTGCAGAACAGGTCCTCTCTTCCACAGTTGCTGGTCTTTCCACTTTATCCATTCTGGAAGGAAAAGGGAATACAGCCACCACATGACATAGCATGAGCTTCCACTATCATTATAAATATTTATTGACAGGTCCTGTAAAAAACAAGGAAGATGGTGAAGATTTGCTGTTCTCTCCTCCTCTTAAGTTTGCTCAGCGGGCAACTCAACGCCAACCCTGGACTCAAAGTGAGGATCACCCAGAAGGGATTGGAATATGGTATGTGTGATGTTTTCAGGATCTGGTGGTGGCATTGCATTGAATCTTGGTGTGACAGGCATCTTGGGAAGCAATGACAGTAGATGGAAATGACCTGATGACAGGCTATAAAGTAAAGGAAATTTTAAGAGCACAATATAGCAGACACAGTAAGCTGCTTGACAGCATTGTACATCACATCGAGGTTTGTTTGATTTCAGATACTGAATCAGTAAGTTCAATTCTTACCATGACTAGGAGTGAGATCTGAAACAGCTCTGCTGCATGTCAAAGGAGATCCCTTCTTCTGTCTGATTCTGTGTCCATCCTATCTCTTACGCCACAAGCACATATCTGTAGGCTCCCAGGCAGTATCAAAGGCAACTGAACTGACCACTGTTTTCCTACAGCCAAGGAAGTTGGGCTGAAAATTCTGAAGCAGAATATGGAGAAGGAGCATTTCCCTGACATGAGTGGCTATGAGAAATTTGGGCTTGGTAATGTCAAATACAACATCTCAGGGTAAGTATTCTCTCTGGGGGCACGTGGTGTTTGACTGAAATTTGAATCTTGTTTTGTGTTCAACCTGACTTGTGAAATACAAACCTTACTCTGTTTTATCTCCCTCATGTTCTAGAATACATGTCACTGCTGTTGAATTCCCCAGTGCTTCCATATCCCTCATACCTGGAACTGGGATAAAAATGGTGATTGGAAATGCTTCTCTAAGCATCGATATGAACTGGAACATAAGGACCTGGATGTTGTATGTACAGCCTCGTATGTCCTGGGGTTTTTCATGAAGGAGAATATAAAAATGCAAAGTTTAGTTTTTCTTGTGACCCCTTCATGGCAAAGGCACTCTTTAACAGCTAGTAGCTGTAACCCGGGAGCACAGACTGGTCTTTCTCAACAGGTCTGCTGGTGGGAGACAGCCCCTGCCCCCTCAGCCCATGACTGAGAAGCCCCTCTGTGAATTGTGATACTAATTCAGCTCTAGCTGAACGCTGTCATTGTCCCACCTGCCAGCTAATGACACATTTAGAAAAATTGTAGTACAGTGGATCACAGTCCAATATAATAAACCCTCCTGGTGCAGCTACACTGTTAGAAACCCTGTGCTATGCCTCCAAGAGATATGGTTTAAAACCTAATGGAAAAATGGGCAAGGAAATTGCAATATCCCTAGAGCAGTCTCCACATCTTCCTAGTCCCAGGCTGTTTCAGAGGAAAGAAATCCCTTCTTGTCTTCCCCACAACTCACATCCCCTGTATTGCTGAACTGACTGAATTACAGCAGTCTCTGACCTGCACTTCTGGGCTTCCACTGTCAGGAACAGCAGGGCTGGCTGCTTGCAAGGGGAGGGGACACGGCAGTGAGGGTGATGGCATGTCCGGAGGGTCAGTACTCTCACTGGCAAGTACCCAAAACAGGCAAGCAGAGCAGGTTAATGGCAGTCACCTGGAACAGCCACCAGTCCAGATTGCCAGGGCAAGTCCATAGTGAAGAGACAGAACTGAGGCAAAGCCAGGCATTCAAGCCAGCAAAGCAGCATCAAGATTAACTAAGTACAAGGTAGCACATAGGTGTACCTACAACATAGCTCGAGCCAAGACCTGGTCTCCAATGCAGCTCATAAACCAAGGATAGAGACCCCTAAGGAGGCTCTTCACAGCTCTTTCTCACAACCAAGTTATGAACAACTTGATCCAAAATAACACAGCTTCACCATATTGGAGCAGGTCTTGAGTGTGGGCTGCCAAACCCCTGGGAAGGGTGGGGAAGAGGGCACAGAGCCTATTGGGGCACTCCAGACCCTGACATGGGTTTGTATGGACCTTCCTCAGACACCAATAGATTAGATCCCAGCACAAGTCTCTTGCAGTATCGCTTGATATAAGCCTATCGTATATCAGGCTTACGTCAGTTCCCTCTGCTGTGGGCACGGGTCTTGTAAATGGTAATGTTACTTCTAAAAAGCTGGTTTTTAAATTTTCCCAAATCCATCATTTTCCAAAACTAATAGCTTGAAAACTGTGTAGAATGCTTGATTCTTTTCAGATTCCATTATAAACTATTTTTGTTATGAGCAATGCAATCAAAACTTTTCAGATGAACAGCTTTATCTTCAGTGGTCAGAAAATAGTCTGTCTGAGAATTACTTCTGAACATTCATTAAAAATAAGTTGTTTATATATCTTTACTTCATGCAGCAAAGACAGTGGAAGAAGCACAGTGTACATTTCAAAGGTGTTTGCTACTGCAATCTTTTCAACACCCCTGGATAATACAGGTCATACATCAATATCACTTACCAGCTGCAGGACAACTTCTGGTGATATAGACATCAAGTTGAATGGAAAAAGTGGGTAAGTGGAAGAGATCTGTATATACTCTAGGAGAAGATAGCTGTCAATGAATGGCCCAAAGATAATGTCACAAAATAGGGCACCCTTTTAGGCAGCTATAGGCACCACAGGTGAGAATTGGGGCCCTAACTGAGTTGTAAAATGGCCAAATTTTGCCTTTGTCCTTGTATTTGTGCACACTATAACTTGAGTAGAGGATAAAGGTGGCATCAAGCAATCCCTTGTACTTCTTCAGCATGCAGTTCTTTCCCAATGCTGCTCTAATCTTCAACTCTGGCTAGAAGTTATGTGCTTGTACTATGCTTTAAGTACTCATAGTCACAGTGCTATAAAAACTGAACAGAACCGGACTGTTGTTTGTTGTGCCTCTGGTTACAACCCTGTGTAACATTACTTTGTTGTTTTCTTGTTTCTCGCACTGTCTGAAGGCAAGCCTTGTCCCCTATGTTTGGGTTTATTTGTTTGTTTGTTTTTTACTCATATTAGAAGTTTCTAGTGCAGAGACTACTTATTTGTTCTATCTTTGTATATACATGATGATGGTAATATGAAGCATTCCTTATTCAAAAAGATGAATCTACACAGGCTAATTGCTGATATGCCTAGTGGTGAAATTACCTCCTTTTAAATGGTGGCTGTCTGATAGTTACTCCATTTCAGAAAGCTCCCTTGTGTGCTAGAATATCACACTCAGAGGCCATTAAATTCGTGTTTTGCAGAGATATCTGATTTCCTGTTAATGACTGTAGTACTTGACCCATGAATTGCCTTCTTCCTTTTCTCTAGCTTCCTGCATAACTTCTTTATCAAGTATCTGAAGAAACCCATTCACAGGAGCTTGTTCACTAACGTAAGCCTTTCAAATTGTGTAGGGGAGGGGTTTAGGGAAGATGACTTTCACAAGTTAGTGCTGTGAACTTGGCAAAAGAAGAACTAGAAAAATAATATAGTCCTATTCTGGTCTGATCAGCACATTTTGCCAGCCAGAAATGCTTCCAGATAGAGTGCTGAGTTAAAGGGCAAGATGCTGAGTTATAAAAGAGCAAGATGCTGAACCATAGCTGTGTTCAACCAAGGCATCAGTAGGGCTGGAAAATGCAGTTATTTCCCCATTTCAGTGCAGAATAAGGCTCTGACTGTGTACCTACAGGCATCCTGGGTAATTTTCATTCTCAGCAGACAAAACACATGCTGGGTGATGCATAGATGTTGTAGTACATCACCTAGTAATATGACATATTTAAACTTTATCATGTCAGAGAGGTGTGGTGTTCTGATGACAGCCTGCCCAGGGCCTCTGTGAGGAGACAGAGAGAGCTTGAGATGGCTGCGATCCTGCCCCAGGACAGAGATCTTTCCTGTGAGTGCGGTGTAAGATCTGTGTGTCCTTCCTGCGCTATGATGGCTGTGGTTTTGTCACCCCCATCAGGCTGCCTTTGGCAACTTCTCACTTTGATGCCTGAAGGCAGCTGTGACATAGGACCTGCTTACATAGCACCGAGCTATATATATGGGGAACCAGTCAGCTGAAGACAAGCTAGTTTAGGTATTTTGACAAACACAGATTAGCTAGCACACAGGTAAGAGGTGCTTACAGGTCCACGCTATTCAGGCCATAACTTTGAGTGTGCTTTTATACAGTCATGTCCCAACATCAGATCCGGGATCCAGCTGATAGATGAAGACCTCCGATCACTGAATGGTGAGTCAGTAGTGATATCTTTTCCTTCCGCTTTCTCTCTCCTGTTCTGTGAAATTCTGCAGCTTCCTTAACAGCAGCTGGTCAGCAAAGCCTGCAGGAGCTGTATCAGACCCTCTGATCTGTCTGCTCCCCTGCTCACAGGACCAGAGTTAAATGAAGGGAATGCTACCTGGACAAGAAAGGATATTTCTGAGAAGCCAAGGACTTGGGAGCGATTTACAACTTGCAAATGTAACAGTGTGCACTTCTGTTACCAGAAATGCCACTTAGAGGCCACAGAGCACTGATGCTAATGCAGTTTTCCCTTCCCTCCCATGCTCTGGGTCTTCTTGCACACATAGCACTTTGCAAGCTGAAGCCTGCTCTCCTAGCCTGCAAGGAAATGTGTTACTTGTCAAAGACAAAATGAAAAAGCTTCTTTGCAAAAAAAGCTTCTCACTTGAACCATTTTGGGTTACATCTGCAGGCATTTTAAGACACCCAAATTGCTGGGCAGATACCATCTACAAAACACAAGCACTTAAGCAAATCAGGTACCCACCTTTCAGGGAAAATATTTGCAAGTTAGAGGCATTCTGGATGCTCTGAGAACTGCTTGACAAAAAATCCCAACACCCCCTTACCCCCCAAAGCACAGGTATGTCCATTTCCTTTTATTGGTTAGACCAAATTTACTATTCCACAGTGAGAAAACATTAGACAAACTAAAGAAGGTGCTTTAAAGGAAGTACCAGTAAAAACATCAAGCCTTAAGTCAGAGTGCGTGTTAGGAGGCCCTTGGTTGTGTTTTTCCCTGCTCTTTGGAATAACTTGTGTCATTCTCCTTCAGGAACTGACTTAGTTTTAAGTCTACATAAAATTAATTCTGTGCTTTTTATAATACCGTGTATTTTGCCTTAACTACCACCCTTACAGTCCTAATGGCGATTGATGATTTGGCTGAAGTAGACTACTCCTTAAATAGCTTGCCATCAGTATTCCGACCATTCATTGACCTGGACTTAAAGGTAATTGCCTGTAGTGCTATTTGCCAAGATTCCTGTGGGTTTTAGTATTGTGTGATACAGTTTCTAAGATGAACATGATTGCTGTTCAAACATTAAGACAGTATCTGAGAAGACAGACTTTTCAAAGCACTATTGCATTTGTTATTGTAAGAATTTTTAATGGTCCTGTTGTAAAATGAATTATTTAAAATCCTTTTTTTTTTAATTCTTGTTGAGTTGGTTGTAACAAATAGACAGCAGTAAAAGTTGACTAGGCAAGTGTGAAGAAGAAAAGAGGAAGGGAAAGGAGAGAAAAAAGGTATTCAACTTCATCCTTCTCCCACTGTTGATTAATACCTGGGACTTATTTGTTCAGTCAGTCAGGGGAAGATTTCTACACATTGCACTAAATAGACACATCTGCTATCAGATGAGAGAGAAAAAGAAAGAGCAAGACTCTAAGAGCAAGAATTAAACCTCTGGCACCTTGAATGGGAAGACAGAAGACTTTTGGAAAAGTGTGAAAGACCAAGGAGTGCTGCTGAGTTTGAAGGCCTGAAAGTTTTTTTCAAACGAAGGAAAAAATCTTGTTATGTATTGTAACTAAAATCAGACTAGTTCCTAATTCTGGAATGACTTGTAATCCTTTGTAAAGTGATTTGGTTGAGGGCAGTTGTCATCACCACAGTATCTAAGATCCTTAATTAAGTTTAAGATGCCTTGCACTAGGTGCTCTACAAAGGGAGGATGAAAAGACAGTCCTGTCACAAAAATCTTGTAAATTAAGTATGAACAAGAGACAACAGGGAAACAAGAGAGGCAGGAACACCAAGGAACAATAAGCCAGTATCAATTATTATGGTAGACACTGGTCTCAGCACACCAGCTCTGTGTCTGCGTGTCAAGCTCTTCTGGGTATTGTAGCAGCTAGATTTGAAGCAGGGATTTGAGGTATACGAAAGAGGTGATGTCATGGCTGTTTATAAGGCTACTTTCCTACATAAGATACAACATGGGGGGGGACATACAAAACAAGTGACTCTTAAGCCCAACAAGAGAGGACTGAATGGGGAGGTTATGGGCAAAGTAACTCAGCACTTTGTAAGCGCGTTGACAGTCCTTAAAAGACAACAAAAAATTTAGACATATATGGGGAGGAACTGGGAAAATAAAGACACACAAAATACATTTGAGATGAAACAGAAAGGGGAACTAATAAAAGGGATATAAAAATTCTTACTCTCCGAGTACCTTCCTCACTTTAAGTCAGTTTTACCTTTTTGTTTCATCTGGATGCGTCTGGAAGTATTAGATCTGCAAGCCTTGGCTAATACCATGGGCACTGCAAAAGACAACATAGGTGTTTTTAGGACTGTCTGACATAACTCTCTCTCTCACAGGTATTCCTTTGTCTGCACAAGTTACCACCTTGCATCTGGGTAGAATAAGGTGCTGATTCTGCCCTAGAAAGACCTCTGGTTTTAGAGATCCATCTTTTAACTGAGACAATTGGATAACTCTAAGGGACAGTTTAAATTCCTACAGATAGAGAAAGTAAAGCTTTTCAATAAGGAGGACCCTTAGTCATGGAACATATAGACCCTTAATTTAAAGGCTTTGTTTTCTAAGGTGGTAGACTGTCTTCAGTATCTGATCAGCATCTCAAAAGATAGACCTCAGTGAAGGTGTCAAATCTCTGAAACTGGTCTTCAACATCTGCTTGAAAGCACCAAGGCTTCGGGATGCACTACAAAGCCTATGTACTCACTTATACACTAAATGAAGAGCTTGAGCAAGAGAAAGGAAAATAGTACTAATTGTTTGCAGTCACTTTAAAGTCATATTTTGACTCTGATTTTTTATCTCTGACAATACCTTTCAGGGGATAGTCTACCCATCTGGAAACTATACTGGCCCTCCATATGTGGCATCTCCCTTCACTATCCCAGACCAAAGCGACTCCATGCTCTACCTTGCCTTCTCTGAGTATTTCTTTCAGACATCCTCATTTGCTTACTACACAGCAGGGGCCTTCAACATCACCATTGCAGAAGAGGTGAGTAGGACACGGCGGAATGGGGTCAGAGAGACTCAGGTCATCCAAGATGGGGCCATTTGGTCGGTTTGTGTCAGTATAAAGCTGCTGATGAAGTCCTGAGACAGTCCCCAGATCAGAAACACCAGGGGACTGTTATGCTCTTCTGTTATGCTCTAGATAGATGCCTCAGGGCACAGCCAGGGTGCCTCGTTCCACTGAGCAAGGTACCAAATACTGCCAGCTTTACTACCAAAAAAAAAATGGGTTTTGTAGACCTGAGGCATAGGCTTTTTCGAGATGGACAAAGGATTTACACTGGTGAATTTAGCAGCCTCAGTGGCTGTTTTCTGAGGGGTCTGTACAGACTGAAATAATTACAGGGGCCATGGAAGCAAAGCATATGTCAAAGCTCAATAGCTGTGGCTTGGAGGCTAGCAGACTTGGCTAGCCTGTCTCCAGGAGGTTACATTAAGTCCCAAAACCTATAGATTGGAGCCCAAACTATAATAATATTAAGCATTTGCTTTCTCAAGAAGTATTTTGGCATATATTATTGGGAATCACCTTTAAGTATACTCAGTTCCTTAAGAATATTTCTGAGAGGCACAACATCAAAGATTTGTTGAAATGACAGCAGTAATGCATTTGGAGAAAAGCTGACCACAAAGCTGAAATCTGGTAAACTCTTCTTTTTTTTTTTCCCCTCCAGACTTGCAGCTATTTTAATATAAGCACGGAGATATTTGGCAGTATTATCCCTGAGGTGAGTATCATTATTTCCACAATACTCTTACAAAACCACCCGGTGTCAGTGTTAGAAAACTCACTACTAGTGTATCCCAAAGGCTTGTAGGGTCAGCAGGGCTTTTGCATTCGAGAAGCAAGCCCATATATGCCTTGTAACAGCCCAACAGGTGGGTCTTGTAATCTCTCACCCTGACAATACGTTGAATGACTTGCACTGTTACCAAACTTAGCCCGTAATCGTGCACATCCAGGCACTGTGCCCAAGTCACAGCTGTCCACATCTAAAACCAGCTTCAGGCAGGAAAAAGCTTCAAGTCATGAGTCCTGCTTTGAGAGACTTCTAACAGGGCCCCAGCTCAGGAATAACACCTTTCTCCTGCCCAAACCTGCATAATTGTCTTTGCTTCCCTGCTAGCCTGTGACTGACTAGCAGTAAGAAATCCAGTAAAGACCTGGGAAGGGACTATAGTGGCCACATGCAGGAAACCAAACTAACAGATGGGCAGGAAACATCACCTCTATGGAACAGACAAAGCAGATGCACACGATATCCATTTATTTTAGGTGGAGGAGATTAATATAACAGGACAGAGAATATGAACATGCATGGCTTTCACCAGCCTTCTCACGCAGAATGAGGAACCAAAAATAAGCAAAAGAGCCATGAATGCTGAGGTTAGATGAAATCAGACTCATGGTTCAAAGAACTTGACATCCTTGTATGCTTTCTGGATGATATTAAGTTCTTCTTTCAGAAAACAAAGAATGCTTCAAGGACAGTAATCATATGGTCTGCTCCGTAAAATGACGTGACCATTGATGCTAATATTGAACCTGCTCTGTTCTAAATAATGAACTTGGTGAACCTACTTGCTCTTCAGGCAATGGACCAAGTGAGGCTCCTCTGAGGACAGTCCAGAGCAGGAACATGCCTTATCAGATGTGTCAATCTCAAAGTAAATGACTCCTGAGCTCTTTTATTGTGTGACTTGAGCATCATAGTCATGTTCCATTCCTTTCCTATGTTCACAAATGAGTATTTAATTTCTCCTAAAGTGATATAGAAGAGATTGTATTCCTAAGGTGGAAGGAATTTTCAACTGCATTCCTGATGTGGCCAAGACTGTTAATTTATCACCACAGAGATCTTCTACTTCCTGCTTGCTTGAAAGAATTACCTAGATAAGCTTAAGAAGTGGGCCTGTGTGAACCTCATGTGGTTCAACAAGGCCAAGTGCAAGGTCCTGCACCCGAGTCGGGGCAATCCTCAGTATCAATACAGGCCAGGGGATGATGTGACTGAGAGCAGCCCTGTAAAGAAGAACTTGGGGGCACTGGTAGATGAAAAGCTGGATGTGAGCCATCAATATGTGCTTGCAGCCCAGAAGGCCAATCACATCCTGGGCTGCATCAAAAGAAGTGTGGCCAGCAGGTCAAGGGAGGTGATTCTCCCTCTGTACTCTGCTCTGTTGAGACCTCACCTGGAGTATTGTGTCCAGCTCTGGAGCCCTCAGCACAAGAAGGACATGAACCTGTTGGAGTGGAAGAGGAGGGACACAAAAGTGACCAGAGGGCTTTGAGAACCTCTCCTATAAGGAAAGGCTGAGAAAGTTGGGGCTGTTCAGCCTGGAGAAGAGTAGGCTCAGGGGAGACCTTATTGTAGCTTTTCAGTACTTAAAGGGAGTACTTAAAGATGGGAACAGTCTTTTTAGCAAGTCCTGTTGCAACAGGACAAGGGGTAGATTCAGACTAGATGTAAGGAAGAATGTTTACAATGAGAGTGATGAGACACTGGAGCAGGTTGCCCAGAGAGGTGGGAGATGCCCCATCCCTGGAAACATTCAAGGCCAGGTTGGCCAGAGCTCTGAGCAGCCTGGTCTAGTTAAAGATGTCCCTGCTCACTGCCAGGGGGTTGGACTAGATGACCTTTAAAGGTCTTTTCCAACCCAAACCATTCTATGATTCTATATTTTAGCAGCTATCCTTAACCTTATTGTAAAGGAACTACTTCAAAATGATTGCTTCAAGAATGAGAAAATGTGGTATTCTGGTCTGTTCTACAAAGAAAAGCATTTTTTGTGGGTTTTTTTTTGTTTGGTTGGTTGGTTTGTTTGTTTGCCTTGGAACAGGTCGCTGAATATTCAGTTACACCCTACCCAGTGATGTTGAAGCTGATGGCTACCGAAATACCTATCATCAGCTTAGAGCAGGATTCCTTCACCGTAGAGATACAGGGCTCCATGGAGGTGTTTGCTGTTCTGCCAGACTCAACCACCCAATCATTGTTTACAATGAACATAGTAAGTACAACAAACAAGGTGCTACTTAAATCGGAGTTAAATATGTTTGTTCATTCCTTTGGTTAGAACTCTGTACAAGACACAAAGTGCCAGATTTCCAGTACTTAAACATGCAAATTCTTCTTGGTCACAGATGGTGCCTATGTGGCCTGACAATCTACAGGACATTTCTATGGTGAAGAACATTTTCCTATAGATGGACAAAAATTCAAATGTATAGCGACTCTGATTAACCAAAATTTTGTTCTCTTGAATGACAGTTCCACAGGCATGAGTCATGCCTCTTGGCAACTTGTTCATTGAACTGAAAATGTCTTTGATTAGTGAAATCTTGTTACCTACATTTCAGCTTTTGCCAGTGCCATTCAGATAGAGCAGACATTTACTGTGTGCATCCTTGCATGGGGCACGGGCTAAGGAGAAAGTTGCATCTACATGAAACAGCTTCCACACATAACTGGGAGGATAGTATTTCCGTATTCATGACTAATTCACAGCAAAGGTCCTGGGTTTTGTGTCTGGTAACCCAGGGTTTCTTTCTTCTGCAGGCAGCCAACACCAGCATTGCTCCGAACATATTTGACCAGAAATTGATGGGCTCACTGTGTTTGAACAGGTAACTCAACCTGGTATGGAAAGGATTTCCAGCCATTTGGAAGTGTTAGCAATCCCAACATTAGCACTTTAGGCACATGATCAGATAACCGTAATTTAATGAATGTGTTTCTCTGGTGAACTCATCTCCATTAGATTCTCTAATTCTCTGTGTGACTGTACCTGTAGTTTGGAGGAGTCAGGAAGCTTCTCTGTGACACCTGCCACAGTCCCCAAAGGTCTGCTAACCACCAGCTGTACATTGCAGCAGGGCAGCGTTCTCATTGCACTTCTCTGCTCCTGACATCTGTTCTCCCCTCTGAGCCAGGGCAGTTATGACCATGACTCATTTGAGAGCTTCCCTCATCCCTTTCCAGCTGGCAAGATGCAACTGCTTTCTAGCCCACCTGTGCCACTAGGAAAGTGCAAAGGTGTCCAGGACATGATAAAGAACCTGGACCTCTGTAGTTCCCCTATGCTGATATTCTTAGAGCAGAGATTTTCCAGCTAAGGCACTGCAACTCCCAAGGGTGAGAAAGTCAGAGACCAGAGGCTTGGACATTTAGACATCTAACATGTCACTTTTTATAGAGAGAAGCTCTGTCTACCAGGACTTCACAGCTGGGAAGTGGAACCTCGATTTCACAAAAGTCCATTGGGATGACGGTTACAGGGTTACGAATATGCAGAGTTTGTCCGAGCACAGAGATGTTAGGAATTTAAGGTGGATAGTGCTGTTAGCATTTTTTTGCAGCAATATTCAGAGAGAAAAATCTAGAGCGTGCTGAGACCTGGGATGCTGGTTCTATGTAAACTCAGAATCATGTTTTGGACACATGTTTGGATACTTGAGTAAGTATTTGAATTTGGAAAGATATATTAACAACACAGCCATCAGCAGCAGTACCATACATTGAACAGGATTTTTCTTCCCACCCTGGTAAGGCTCACATTAAAGCACTATGTAGATGTACCAAAATCCTTGCAGAATATCCGAGAGCCTGCAAGTCCTTGACATGAGCCCTGGTAAAGTCAATTCTCAGGAGGATTTCCAAAATACAGCACGGAGGGAGATATGCACTCACACTGCTGGCTACAGCCCTCCTACCGTTACTCTTTTGCACGCACGCTCAGCAATGCCCTAAGACAACCACCTCTTTCTCTATGAGGCAGTGGAATTGTGTAAAATATACTGCTTCCAAAGTCTCTTTTCAGATGTTACTTAAGGCCTGGAGCTCTACAGCAGTGACTGCATGTGACTAGTGTGTTTATCCTTTCTAGTGACTCATCTTATTTCACTTCTTTTCCTCAGGCTCCAGTTCTCCCTAGCCCACTCCAATGTTGGCTTTTTCGAGGTAAGTGGATAGTTTAAACACCAGGGAAATGCAAACCAGGATTATCAGTGATATCAAGGCTAAAGAGTAAGCAGCTAAATTTTATTTGTATTTCTAAATCATTTGGCTTCATTCCTGGGTGACTCTTTCCCTGTCTTCTGGCAGCCACTTCTCTTCCGTGGACTTAGAAGTATATTCTTTGGGGCAAGTTAGTACTCTTAAAAATGAGATGCTCTGTAGTTTCCCTGACTGCTGTTACCACATTTCATCAGTAAGCAGAGAGGTCTTTCGAATCTCAGCGGGGGAAACACACCACAGGAACCCAAACTGCAGCAGTGGACAGGGAGCAGTGTGCTGTCTAAGCGGTCACAAGCGCAGCAGAGGCAGAGGCACTCACTCCATGTGGAGCACTGGTGGTCACCATAGAGGCTCAGAATTACAGCAGGGAATGGAAGCCAAAATCCTAGTCTCAGATGCCTGCAATAGTGCAGTTGTAGGGGAAAACCCTGCCTCTGCAGAGAGTCATTTAATTCTGAGTAGTCAGTCAGCTCTGAGGAGCTGAAGAGAAAGGATTTTAGCTGTCCCGGTCCTGCTTTGCTATCCGAGACAAATTATCTGACAAATAAAGGAAATAGACTGTTTAAAATGAAAATGTGGTCCAAGCATGATCAGAGCCATTTGCATTTTGCATCTCACTTCCTTTGCATCATTCCAAAGATTTACTATCTAAAGGTCACTTGAGCTTATGACTCTTTTTGGGCCAAATGAGAGCTGAAAGTTGAACATGAGCCTACTAACTCCATCTAGGATTAGGGCATGACAGTTCTACTGCTATCAGGAAGTGATGGCTAACTCAGATTTCTTGTCTATGACAGATCTCACTTCTGGAGAACATCCTATCTTACATTTTACAGACTGAAGTGATTCCATCAGCTAATGGTAAGACTGTATTTCAAAGCATCACCTTAAAAACTTGGAGGACAGTGGTCAGTTCTAGGAACTTTTACTGACTAGCTGCTTAACTTTCCAGTTCCCATTAACTTGAGTGGAAAATGACCATCATCCAGTAAACAGTGGAAGGGGAAGACTGATCTATAGGGGTGCGCCCTCTCACTGGCAGTGTTATGAAAAAAAGGGCAAAAACATCTTGGAAACTCATAATCCATCTGTCTTTGCCTTGCTTGAGGTGGCCCTGATGCATCAGGGAAAAGAAGCAGGTCTCTCCATCCTGCATACCAGCCTGAGGCCACTGTGTGTGAGGTGTATTCCTCTTTGTTAGACCAGCCCAAGGCTATTGCCTCTCATAAATCTTATTTAAGGCCCTGGAGGGAAACATAGTTTTGTGCCAGCCCTCTGTACCAGGATGAACTTTGCCTTCCTTAATTAATGGGAGGCAACTGGGACCAGGTTCTAAGGAGCTGTTATTAACAATCCCCCAGGTCGTTAGGGACAAATCATCAAGTATGTCATGTGCTGAACATGAAATGCTTTGGTTTGGCTGCAACACTCTCCCAAGAGAAAAGCACCAGTAACTCTTTTTCCCCACTAGAAAATGAGCATCAAATCAGGAACAACCCTCCCAGGTTGGCTTGTGAAGGCTAAGAGGTGAATTGTTGTAAATGACCTAAAAATCTCAGGAGAAAAAGGATTGTTGAAGGGCAGGTATTTATCATCTTCCCAATACCTAAATCACTGTGTTTGTCTTTTTCTTAAGCTAAACTGTCAAAAGGATTCCCTCTTCCTAATCTGGCCAATGTTACCCTGACGAGACCTCACATTACAATTGTACAGGTGAGATTTTGACACTCTTATGAAAAGGTTATTCTTCCTCCCCATTCTTCTTCTTCTTTTTCTTTTTTTTTTTTTTTTTTTTTTGGCTAGTGATTTATTCACCTTCTACTTGAAAGAAACTTACTGAATTTGAGCTAGTTAAGCAGTAACTCTGGGTTTAAATGAGATCTGTAACAATGGTTAAATCCTGTTAGAAACAAATTTCTCTTTCTTTGAGCAGAAAAATTAGAACTGTATTAAATAAATAACCATGGAGTGATCCAATGGACAGCTTGCTCAGCCTCCCAAGTTGCAACTGAGCTTGAAAACAGGTTTACCTTTAACATTTCATTCAAGCTGGGCCAATCAAATCAAATTAGAGCTATCACTACCCATGCAGTCCTGGTGAACTTAACAGGAATAGCTGAAATATGAGAGGGAAGGGAGTTCAATTTTGTGCACCTAGAATGACTGAATTTTGTTCATAATTGATGACAACGGCCAGGGCTCTTAGTCAAAAGTAGTTAGTGAGCTTTTAGAAAATACTCTTTAGTTTCTGATTATTCTTCTCCAAATCATGCTATATTCTGTGCCCTTTGCAACATGCTGTACCCCTTAGTTTGAACAGGCAGAATGTTGCCAGGCAATCACAGCATTGCTGACAAACGAACTCCCAGGAAATGGGAAGCCAGTTACATTTCTCCACTTGTTTACCAGCTTCTCGGTTATTTTCAGCACAGCAGAGACAGTCTCAAACCCTGGACTGTGGTTAAGTACAAAGCACAGCTCAGGAAAGGAAACACAAAGGGGTTTTCTAATCTTTCTTGGCATTGCATTTACCTGGCAGCAGCCAGCTATGCGGTCCCTACAAAATGTTAATTGCTTGGAGACTGCTTTCAGTGGCACTAGTTGCCAACAACTTCACAGGCTAATTACGAATGAAGGATTTTAGTCATTATGTGAGGCCCATTCCCCACTTCACTTTCTCTAATCAGTCTCCTCATCAATAACTAGGAATGAGAGAGGCCATGCCATCGCTCTAGCCTAAAAACATAAATGGTATTTAAAATTAGCTATTGAAAAGCTAGTTCTATAGTCTCCATCTCCAGTCCCAGCCTACTGGCTATGGTCAATAAGAAAGAAGACAATTCCTCCCACTTTTCATAGATAGCCATATTAGACCGTGAGAGTCTGTTCTCTGGAGGTTCCTTGCTCCAGATGTGCTGACAATGGGGGGAAGCCTTAAAGACAAGTTTAGATTGAGGCTCTTAAATGGCTCAAGTAAAGTAAAAAATAATCCCACCTTTGATGACTGCCTAGTTGCCTCATGACTCAGATGAACTTTCCTGTGTAGGCTATAGAACAGGAAAATTTAGATCTCCTTCTGTTGCTAGCATGGTGTAAAGGGATAGCACCCAGCAAAAGGTGGGGCTCTTTTGCAAAGGTCAAAGGACAGAGTTTAATAAATCTTGTTACTTCCAAGGCTCAGCTGTTCTCAGTAGATTTTCTGACCTTTAACACCAGGATTGAGTACAAATTAAAAAAACAACAACACACAAACAAAAAACCCCAAACCCAAACAAACAAACACACACACACACCCCCCACCACAAAACAAACCAACCAACCCTTCATTTTGTAACTCATAGCACTTCAATGACTGTTCTTCTCCCCACAGGGATACATGTTGATTTCCACCGATGTCCACTACAAACACTAAAGGAGAAGAGAGACCATTTGTTACTCACGAACTTCAAATCAATAATGTGACTGTGAAGGCTAAACACTGTCCAGTTCTGCCCAAATGTGCAACTCAAGCTCTGAGAGGAGCAATATCATCCTGGCTGGGGATCAGGGGCAATGCGGGGAGGCAAAGAAAGCTGGTGGAATGGTTAGGCTGTACGACGGTGATAACAAGCAGACCCAGAGAAGACCATATGACACATGCTTGGCATAATTTATTCTGGAATTTAACTGATGCAAAAATGTCTTTAAGATTAGTGCTTCTCTTGAAATACAGTTTTGTCTACACACTTCCAGAAAGGTGCTGCAGTCTCTCAAAAGAAGGGAAAGTTCATTGTCCAAATGTTGCTAGGGAAGGCATGGCTGCTGATCCATTTCTACTGTCATGATCTTAAATAGCTTCCTTCTGAACACGACTCACTCAGTTTGAAGTGAGCCCTCTACAGAACCACGTCAGACTGTAAACTTTTCCAGTTACAACAGGAACTAAAATCTTAGCAGTGTCTTAACTGAACTCTTAACAAAGATGCGAGAAAGTGGCACTACTACTGCCTTTGATAGTCCCTCTCCCTTGTGTCTGTCACATCCCCTGTTCAGCACTGCTTAGCCAGGTTAGATACATGTAACTCCTTGAATGTTTCTGAGTCTAATCCTCCAACATCTTTGGATTCAATCCATTGCTGGATTGAAATAGTTACAGATACTTCTTACTTCATTTTGCTGTGTTGTCTTACCCTTTCTTTCTTCCCCTTCTTTTTCAACTTTATTATTGTGCAAATATGAACACGGTTCTGCAGAGGGGTATGCCTGCCCTGCAACGCTTAGATGCTTGCTCTTTGGCCAAACCTGAAGGGGAAGCAGGCTCAGGCCTCCCAAACTAGCACCAACCGGAGAGAAAAAAAGGCTGGGATGCCACATGCCACAGTGTTCTGCTGCTGTTGTGAGCCCCAAACCACCCCTGCACAAAGCCCCATCCACCTGGCGTGGTGCCCAGACCCTAAGCCATGCCCCCACCTCACAGTCCTCAACAGGAGTCCTTTTCAAGCCCTGACTATATAGTAAAAAGCTGCTTTCGTCATGCTGAGGAAACACAGTTGATGATGGGGTGCAGACTGCAGCTGAGCAAACTCCAGCCATTCTACCTGCAACTGAGGGGTACCTAAATACCTGGCTGAAACTGCGCTGCCCCAAGGGGACTGTACACACCGACACAGAGCTTTCATTAGCCACAGGCACGTGAAAAAACCTCTTGTTTCTTCCAGAGAGCCAGATCACAAGCTGTATGTAGCGTGAGGGAGGAGGTGACCAGGTACAAGCACAGGTTCCTTCGCCCCAGTGCAGTCCAGGCCTGCGCTCCCCTTCACGCCCTCCCCCCACGGGTAGCGTGTGCCTCACCCGGGCTGCCCCAGCCGCTCCGGTGCAGTGGGAGATCACCCTGGCCTGGCACTTAACCCGTGGCCGGCCCCGGGGCTCGACCCCACATCTCCGCCAGGCTGAAGCGCCTCCAGGCCTTATGGCGTCGTCCCCTGCCCGGCCTGAGGCAGGGATGCGGGAGCGACAGGGCGTAAGGGGCCACAAAGGGCCTCTGAGCACCCGCGGCGGCGAAGGAAGGAAAGAAGGAAGCGAGCAGCCTTCCCTCAGAGCTCTCAGCCGGTCCGCAGGAGGAGCGGAACCGGGCACCGGCCGCCCCACGACAGGACGCCAGGGGGCGCCGGCAGCCTCCAGCTCCCGCCGAGGAAGTTTGACCCTCGGCGGCTCCCGTCCGCCGCGGGCTGAGACCGGGCCGGTGTGACCCTCGGCGGCCACCGTCGGTTCTTGCCGCTGACCGGCTGCTGGAGGCCGCGCTGACGCGGAGCTGCCGAGTGGGAGCGCCGCCGCCATGAGCCGCAGCTACAATGACGAGCTGCAGTACCTGGACAAGATCGACAAGAACTGCTGGCGGATCAAGAAGGGCTTCGTGCCCAACATGCACGTGCGTGGGGGGGAGAGGGGCGGGCTGGGCTTCACCGGGAGCCCCCCGGTGCCTGGGGGGTGAGGGGAGGCCCATCCGAGAGCGGGGAAGGGGGTCGAGCCGGCCCGGCCCGGTGCCGGCCGCCCTGACAGCTTTGCCTGCAGGTGGAGGGCGTTTTCTACGTGAACGACCCCTTGGAGAAGCTGATGTTCGAGGAGCTGCGCAACGCCTGCCGCGGCGGAGGTGCGTCCGGCCGGGGGAGCGGGTTGGGGGCTTTCTGCCCTGGGGGCTTTCTGCCCTGGGGGCTTTCTGCCCTGGGGGCTTTCTGCCCTGG
>WTSP01019902.1:16328-29762 GCA_025331215.1 Actenoides lindsayi
CAATAACCCATCAGAAAATGAGAAGCAACGTGACTTGTTCACTGATGGATCCTGTCATGCTGTAAGAAAACTGCAAACGTGGAAAGCTGCTGTGTGGAGTCCCACAAGACAAGTTGCAGAAGCAACTGAGGGAGAAGGTGAGTCGAGACAGTTTGCAGAGGTAAAAGCCATCCCGTTGGCTTTGGATATTGCTGAGTGAGAGAAACGGCCAATACTTTATCTCTACACTGACACCTGGGTGGCAGCAAATATCCTATGGAGGCAGTTAAAACAATGGAAGGAAAACAATTGGCAGTGCAGAGACAAACCCATCGGGGCTACCCCGTTGTGGCAAGTCATTGCTTCCTGATTAGACAAGCTGGTGGTAAAGGTACATCATCTAGACGTCCAAATACTGAAGAGTCAGGCCCCTGAGGAACATCAAAACAACCAGCAGGTGGGACTGGACTGCTACAGTTAAAATGTCTCAAGTAGACCTCCGGGTGTAAGGGTGAATTACTTTTAGCTCAGTGGGCCTGTGCTTCAGGCCATCGAGGTAGAGATGCAACATACAGATGGGTTTGTGACGGAGAGGTGGACTTGGCTATGGACACAAGTCGTGCACAAATGCAATTAGGCCAAAGCATTAAAAACTTTGTGGTATGGAGCGTGTTGGTTGAATTATAAGTATGGGGAGGCCTGGCAGCTTTACTGTATCTCACTCCCATGCCAAGATAACCACCAGGCACTTACTGTGGTGGAAGCCACTACCAGATGGCTGGAAACACATGGCAAGCCCCATGCTGCTGCCTCTGACACTGTTCTGGGCCTCAAAAAGAAAATCTCGTGGTGACATGGCACTCCAGAAAGGATTGCATTGGCCAAGGGGACTCAGTTTTGAACCAGCCTCACAGACACCTGGGCCAGAGGGCACGGTACCGAGTGGATACAGCACATCTGCTACCAGGCACCAGCTGCCAGGCAAGCTGACCGGTGCAATGGCCTGTCAGAGACTGCACTGAAAGCAAGGGGTGCTGGGACAGCTAAATGTTGGGATGAACATTTAGCGAAAGCTGCCTGCTCAGATAACACCAGGGGATCTGTCAGCTGAGCCAGTCCCGCTGAGCCAGAACTTCTACATGCTGTCGAAGGGGGAAAGTCCCCACGGTGCACATGAGGAATGTGTTGGGGAAAACAGCCTGGGTGACTCCTGCCTCGAGCCAAGGTAAACCCATTTGTGGGGTTGCTTTTGCTCAAGGCCTGTGTGTGCTTGGTGGATAATGCAGAAGGATAGGAAAGTTAGCTGTGTACCTCAAGGAGATTTGATTTTGGGTGAGAATAGCCAGTAATTTCAACTGTACGATGCTATTTCTTGTACGATGCTGCTGGTCACCATTCCTCCAGTTACTGCAGTAAGAATCACCCAGATTAATGAAGAATGAACCTCAGTAGCTGGTGCCCAGTGAGTTCCTCAAGATCAGCATCTTCATCATAGATTGTGACCATGGACCTAAGCAGATCTAGCTGGTTAGCTGTGAGCTCCAGATGCAGGGCACACCATCCTGCTGTGCCCAACCTCACCTGGCCAACAGATGGAACTCACAGCTTGGGACTAAAAGAATTCAGTGAACTTTTTGGAGAAATTACCCGTGGACCAAGGGACTAAAACCTGTGTGTGTGTGTTTGTATTGACAGACTGAGATAACAGTGGTGACTTAGGTGTGATGTAACCGATACAGGTGAAGGGGTGGAATGCTGCCCTGGTTTCACTGGGGTAGAACTGTAGGCCATCCATGTCTGCAGCGTGGAGTCAGCCAGGGCAGCTGACCGAGCTGGCTCACATGTGGATCCCACCCCATAAATGTCTGGTTCCTTAGAAAGGAGGAAGTTTGCTGAGGACTCTACTTGTGCTCAGGCTCCTCCTGATCCTCCTCCTCTTCTCCCCTGCCTCTCCCTGTCCCTGCAGGAGCTTGCTTGCCACCCTGCTCCCAAGGGCTGCTTTCCTGCGTATCGTGATGGCTGAGAGTTTGCTGGGCTGGGTATCACTTGGTCTGGTTTGTACTGGCATTGTTAGTTTGGGCTGATTCATCAAATCCACGTTGGGTTCAGCCCGGGGTCTCCTCTCCTTCTCCTGATCCCCCTCCTCTGCTGGGGAGGGGTCACTGGGTGGTAGAGCAACTGCTGTAGTTTAGTCCAGGCTACAGGCGAAATGTCATCAGCTATATGGGCAGACTGCCTGCACCTTTCCTGGAGAAACCAGCAATGAAAAGCTGTGGTAGTTCCCAACAGTTGCCATTTCAATGAATCTTACACAGAAATTCACAGAACAAAGGAAAAAAGTTTCCTCTGAGATGAATGAGTTTGACTTCTAAAGGCCTGCTGAAAACAAAGATATTAAATGTCCCAAAAGATGCCAAGTTTCCCAAATATCTAAAAAATATTTTTTGCAGATATTAAAGTATCCCACAGTCAGCTAATTCAGATCTGCTTTCTTAAGTGCTTAAATAGTGCTAAATTATAGGATGCGAATCCTACCAAATGACAACTCTTTGTGTCAGGAGAAGCTTCTTTCCTGTGAGGGTGATGGATTCTGACCCAGGCTACCCAGAGAGGTTGTGGAGTCTCCTTCTCTGGAGACTTTCCAACCCCCCCTGGCTCTGTTCCTGTGTGGGCTGCCCTGGGTGACCCTGCTCTGGCAGGGGGGTTGGACTCGATGATCTCCAGAGGTCCCTTCCAGCTCCCACTGTGCTGTAATTCTAACATTCTATGATTTTGCCTCTCTGCCATAGATAAGCCATTATCTCTCATGCAGCCCATAATAAACTATAAAAAGGACTGGTTTGGATAAATGGAAATATATTTTCCTGTGGGTTGTTTTTTCTTTTATTTTTTAATGCTGGACAGTTTGTTAAGATAGGCTTTGCAGAGCAGACTGTCACTCTCCACAGAGGCAGGGTTGTCTTTTCAGTATTAGTTTCACAGCTGAGGCAGGTTGTGGGCAGTTATCTCCTCCATCTACCCCTTGGGCATAAAGGCAGTGAAAGAATTCCTAAAGAAGGGAGGGAGATTGTGTTGGTCGAGATCAAATTGCATGCATGCATAATCTGATGTCCTAATGACTGTCCACCAGATATCGCTTCAGGAGACTTGCCAAGATGTTAATTGTCCCAAGGCCTGGAGTTTGGTGATTAACAAGCATCTCCGCAGTCTTGTTGTGGCATGAAGTGTATGACAGCTCCAGAGGCTGCATGTGCAATAGCGAGTGGTGCTGAGAGAAATCCTGGTTTGAAATTAAAATCTCCTGTTTGCAAGCAGTAGCTACCAGTAGGGTTACTGCAGAGATGGGCTCCGTAACTCCATAGCTCTGGTATGTGGAGTCAGTGCAAAGCTCCAGAGTTAACTTTGCAGCTTGAAATCCACCCGGACTCTAGAGGAGCATCTAATTTCGTATGTATAGCTCTCTCCAGTATTGAAAACGCCGGGTTGTACCATGGAGACAGTCTTACACAGCACAGTGAAGTCCTCCTTGGGTACCACGACCCCCAGGCTGTGTTTCACAGTCCCTGTCTGGGAGTCTGCAAGTCACAAACCTGGCACCTTGCAATTACAAGATGTCCTTTGTCATCTCTCATCTCCGGGCGTAAGAGCCAACAAATGGAGAGTCTGCTTTGTTTACCCTTTTCTGAATCAAAGAGTCCCATTAAAAGATTTATGGTGAGTAAAATATTCCTAAACACAGAAGACTCTTCTAATCTGACTGCTACTGCAGGCCAGTGCTAAGCAGGGTACATAAGGAGAAGAAATATTTATCCATATAGGACAGAAGATGCTCTCACTTTGAGAGCTGGGATTTCATCCCAGATATTAAGAAAACTCTGACTGCACCAATTGCTCTGTGCATAGATCTGCTGCTCTTGGGGAGAGCAATAGCCTCACACCAGCCAAGTCATCATTGCCCAGTTGGTGACTGATAGGGCCTTGCTTCTGACATTTCTCCTTTACACCAGACTGAGAAAAATCCTTTTAAACATACATTAAAACATCTGATTTGTTTAGTTTTTGCTGTGGAAATAGTACACATGGGCTTGGATCCTGCTTTTGGCTGAAGAAGGTTGGAGTGCAGAGGGAATAGCTGGAGTTACCCAGCAGCTATCACACGCATGCTGCATTTCTGAAGCACGTAGTGCACCAGCATTTCCCATAAGCACCAGTAACAAGTCATGGCCATTTCCTGTGGTAATCTTAATTTCCTACCAATATTCTTCTGAAATAAAATTCTGTAGCTGCTGTCCATCCACAGCCCATATCCACGTCTGTCTCAGTTTCCTCCCGTACGAAACTACACAGACAAAGTAAAGATCCAGGGTGAGATACACGACTCGCTTGCTTTGCTGACCATGCCATTTCCTCGCTCTGATGTCCCTAGACAGAGTTCTTGAAAACAGATGTGAGGTCAAATAACAATAAATAAGGTTGAGGGGGGGGAAAAAGATACCAAAAGAGGAGAATTACTGAACTGTGGTGGTCAAAAGCTGACTCTTCATCAGATGCCTAAAAATAGTAAGCCCATCAAAGCTTTGTACATCTGGACTGAGGATGAGTAGCAGCATAATGGCCACTGGATCCTGAAATCCTCGTCTGTGTCCAAAGGGTGCTGTCCAGTGAGCTCAGCTGATCAAACTCTATGGTCAAACTGTTTTTCCGAAGCAGGAGAACCTGGCAGCAACCTGGAGCTCAGCCTGGAGTAGGCTGGGTGAGTTGTGAGATGGGGAGAGCTGCTGCCCATCCCGTTTTTGTTTTGGCTGCTGCTGGAAGGGAGATATCCATCCTGCTGCACTCGGCAGGCTGCTCCAGCTTGCCATGAGGCTTTTCCTTCTTCCTGCAGCCTGCAAAAGAGGCAGGATTGGAAGTTGTCTTGTCTGGTTACTCTGAAGCACGTTAGCCTGCTGTATTTTGTGTGAGGCCACCCTGCAGTGACCCAGGGGCTCCGGGGTGGATTTCCCAGGCAGGTGACCCTGCTGCCTGGCACCGTCCCTGCCCTGGGTGTGCTCCCTGGGGAGCACTGGCCGGGCAGCAGCTTGGCCCCAGTCTGCAGAGCTGCTGCCCTTCCAATGCAGGGTGCCCAGCCAGCAGAAGGGGTGGCAGGGGAGGAACAGCCTCTGAGAGAAAATCTCCTGGTACACTTGGAAACACTTTTTTTTTTCTAACTGCCGGGGAAAGTAGAGATGTTTGTGTTCGGTAAGGGTGCCGAGTTACCTTTTGGCTTACTCATGCTGAGGAGCTGCTGGCTTGGAAAGAGAAGAAGAAAGCAGGTAAGCCACAAGGCTTCTTGCTGCCTTTTATTTTGCCCACCTCTGGGCTGCTGCCTTTTTCCTTACTCTGCAGCAATTCAGGTGGGAGGGGAAGAAGTGACTGCGGCAGCAAAGCGCAGCGATGCACCACAGAAACTGGAAACAATAACCTGCATACTGGGGCATGGTGATCAGCAACTCTGCTGGGAGCCAGAGATAATGGCCAGGGCACAGCAACCCACACTAACAGCTGGGAAAACTACTTGATGTGCTTCCAGGTCTGTCCTCCTCTTACAGCGTCCTGGGGCAAGGTGTGGAATTGCTGCTTGCTGGCAGCCCTGCCATGCACCTCAGAGGAGTTTCTCTGCACTCAATACTTGCCTCTGGGAAGTGAAAAATTTCGGTTTGCATAGAAAGTTCACGTTCTTTTTATTAGAATTTACCCAATCATAAATTGCATTCGTTATTTATTTTGTTATAGTGTTGTGTTCTCTAGTTTATTGTAGTTGAGATATATATAATACAGCTGATTCTCTAACTCTGATTTTGACAGCTGGCTTTGCTTTCCTAGGGAGGAAAGTACATATCCACTCTCAGCACCAAAGGGCTGAGACACAAATGCTGTCCTCTGCATTGTAGAGAGTGAGGAAAATGCCATCAGTAATTATTCCCTTGGACTGAACTCAGGATGAGCAACACAATCTGAGAAACACAGCCTGAAAAGGGGTGGATTTGTCTGCTCTCTCATCCTGGTCTCCTCTTTGCTTTCTCTTACAGAAGATATTGGCTCGGGTCAGACTGTATAGACCAGCTTTTTCTGGAGGGAGCTTAGCCTGGGACACCGGGGTATCTGAGAACAACTGCTGAGCAAGAACAGTTACCACTTCAGTTTGAGCAAAACACAGTTTACCCTTTCTCAGCCCATCGCCCTGGTCCTGGCTGGAGGTGCCGTGCTGTCAGCCCGGGCAGGGCATGTGAGCCCCACAGAGCATCCCCCACACAGGCCCCTTGGAACCCCGCTCTCTTTGCTGTGTGCCCCGGCCAGCGTGCCCCTGTCAGCGTGTCCCCGTCAGTGTGCCCCCCGTCAGTGTGCCCCCAGTCAGCATGCCCCAGTCAGTGTGCCCCGGTCAGTGTGCCCCAGTCAGTGTGCCTACAGCCCCCTGCCCCAAGGCCCTTGCCCCAGGGAGCTGCCCCTGCAGCTCTGCCCTTCCCCACCCTGCCCATGCACAGTTGGAGCAGGTCCCCTTCGTATCACTGCCCCTGCTTGGAGAGGGGGCAGGGGAGCCCTATGGACACCTGCAGATGGGACTGACTGTGGTTCCTGGTCCTGCCCGTGCTGGTGCCAGCAAAAGTGTCCTTCATCCATGGGAAAGCGGAAAAGGAAGAGGCTCAGCAACTAGACCTTCAGCTGCCTGTGCCCAGAAAGCCTCAGAGGCTGGTGGCACTCAGACTTGTCTCTCTCCGGGTGCCTGAGCCCTTCCTGGTTGCTTACAGCTCTTTTGCAGTCTTGCCTCTGCTCTCCACAGAGGAGACTGGGAGGCTCAGGCCAACTGCTCCTGCTTACGCTGGGTGAAGTGGCTCGGGCTCTGGTTCATCAGGACTGTGTTCTGCCTATCTGCAAGGTTTCTTACTCATCACAGGCACCACCATCCATGGTGAAATCCCAGGTCCTTACAATGGACCACAAGGGAAACTGCAGCTCGCCACGGGCCAGGCCAGATTCCTCAGCCAGACACTTGCCAGCAGGAGCAGGAGAGCCCAGGAGGGGAGCCCAGCTCAGCAGCCCTGGGCACGGCACCCCGGGGACAGTAACTCCGACCTGCCCGGCTCCCTGTGCTCGTGTCCTCCCACCTCGAAAGCTGCCCTGTAAGATTTGCAGGACCTGTCTGTGCAGCTCCCTAGTGTAGGCACACGGCCCCGACCCGCCTGGTATCAGACCCAGTGAGCACCAGCAGCTGCTACTGGGGCCTGTCTTTCCAACTGGGAGCGGGGTGCTTTTGTCTGTGGACTTGTGCTTTAACAGGGCATTGGAGCCAGCGTGCTGAGGGTCATTTCTACTGCAAGAAGCAATCTGTGGTGGAGCCACTTTTCCCCTGAGTTAGTGACAAGGCTGTTTCCTTGGGCGCAGCAGAAGCCAAAGAGCAGGAGGCAGTTCCTCTGCTTGTCCCTACCAGCTCCTGCCACCCAGAGGGCAGCTGAAGAGGTTCATCATTGCAGGTTTCTTCAGAGATGCCTTCCCTGGTTTCCTCCCAGCCCAGACAGTCGAACATTCCCTTGTTGCTTCATCTCGCAGATTCTCCCATCTTTTCTGCTTTTCTTTCATACGTTGCCAACGCGCACTGCCCACTGGCCACAGTCGCTTCTTCTCTGACGTGTCTCTCTGCTCTGCTGTGGGCATCGACTCACTCCCATGTTTCGGATGGAGGCTGCTGCTGTTTGTACACTTAGAGACACGGGATCCCTTTTCCCGGACCTATCCTCGGTGAGGGACAGTGCTTAGTCAAGTGCATAGCTATTCCAGGTATCAAATAGACAAGTACTTTGGAAAAGTCCCCTCCCTCCTGCTCCATATCGCTCACCCAAAGTTAAAAGAAACTTTTTACTTTGATCCCCATGTTGTGTTTCATATAGGAGGATACCAACCCTTCACTTCACTACTATATCAGAAAGATAAAGAAAAATAGCTGTATGTGAAGCTGCCAGATACTGTGATAGTGAGAAACACAGAAAAACCTAGGAAGGAGCTAATATTTTGTTCTTGAAAATGAGGCTCAGGTCAGGGGAAAATCTGATGCAGAGAAACTCAGTTCTACCACGACCTTCTCTTTCTTTTCCTGCCACATGTTCACCCCACCTCCTAACAGTGTGGGCCGTGGGGAATGACCAAGGTAGAAGCGATGGCACCACCTCGGCCGCATTCCAGCAGCAGAGATGCCCTGAGCACCAGGGGAATCCACTCTGCGAGTCTCCGGTCGGTTTGAGTTCCTGCTCTGCTTGTTGGTGCAGAGCGAGAACTCTGCAGAGCAAACTTGGCAGGCTGAGCAGCCTGTCCCCTAGGAATATTGACAGATAAATGTAAACTCAATTACCTGGCTTTTTCATTCCAGCTGGGTTGTGTGTGCTTTGTTCTAAGTGCATCAGCATCTGGAGTCACTTTAAATGACAGGAGAAAGCATTTTCCGGTGTCAAAAGCAGGATTTCGTACAACTTTGCAAAGTGAGGGGGTTGGCTGCCCTTTGGTTTCCACCATCCTGAAAAAGCCAAACCAGCCAAAGCCTGTGTAGGAGCCTGATCATCTCCACGGGCTGGAGGGGGTTGGGGGGATACAGCTAAATGGCTGATACCCTTTTGGCCCATCTGCCCGTAAAACTGAAAGACGTAAAGCCATCTGCTGAATTTTCCCCGTCATTCTTACCACCACCACCTTCACCGTTCATTAACCCAGCTCATTAGCTGAAACACAGACGAAGTAAATGTTCGTTAGCGAGGCTGCCCCGTGGGTGCTGAACAGAGCTGCTCTCCGTGCCTGTGAGCTCCGAAGGGAAACTCACTGCTGGGGGAAAGCAAATCTCAGCACAGAAAGGACAGGTCTGTCTGGGTAGGGTGTGGGTGCAGACAATGAGGAGAACATTTTCATTTTTCTGATCTCATAATTAGATAGGGAATAGTAAGGAAGAAAATCTTTCCTAAATTTGTCCCTCCGATCAGAAAACACAGATTTGCCTTATCTTTGTCTTCATTGTAGCTAGGAGCAGAAATTGCTGCTAATCTAGTTCCTTACTCCTCTGTAGTTTGGGACATTTCAAATCCATATTTTCCATCCTGGGTTTTGTCCCAGATGGAGAGAATTGAGACTTTGTCTTGGACCTAGAGAATCAAGACATTGTCTGAAATGCAGTAATACGGTGGATGCTAAACAAAACCAGCCTTTGTGTGCCACTGTTATCAAAACATTATAGCAGCAGGAAATGGCCAGACACGGACTTTCCTCTGTTAGTTAACTGCTACCATAGATCTGTTAAAGTTCAACTCATTTTACTTTTAAATCCTATTGCAGTAGCTGAATGCTTCGGCGAAGAAAGAGTCAGCTTGTAAGGTGGTTCCTTGCAAAATAGTGACACACACATCATATCAGCATGTTTTCACCCTACGGTTTCCTTCATTCAACCCACACTTCTCTGAAGGTTTCTTTCATGTTTCTTTCCTTTCAATGTTCCTTTTTTGTAGCCTGCCCCCGCCTGCCCAGAGCAGCATCACCGGGGAGCTGCACACCAGGACCAGCTCACCCCTTCGGGCAGCGGTCGCCAAAGCGAGGCCTGGCCCCGGGCTGGAGCTGCTGCTGTGAGAAGGACCTCGCAGCACGGTTCACCTTGCCGGGCAGAGGCTGCTCTCCCGGGTCTTTCCCCCCAGAGGGCTGCGGGCTGCAAGAAACCAGATCTCCCAAGGGGTACGTTCAGGGTGGATTTTCTTCTCCTCTGGTGCTCAGATCAGGGTAAGGATTAACTCCACTGAAGACAGTGCAGCCAAACCAACGCAAGTCCAACGAGAACCAGCCTAGCTCTAGGAAACATCCCAGACTTTTCTTGCTGCAAAATAAAAATATGTCAATCTTTGCACGAGCCAGCTTGAAAGCCCTGACTGTGGGCCAGGCTGCTGGCAGTGAGCTGCTGCTGCAGAAAGCAGGCATAGGTAATACACAGATACACTCAGCCTGGCCTGAAATTTGGCTTCAGCCACACAAAAGATACCTTTATAGCTGAGAACGACGGGAAGAAAGATCTCATTGCAGATGAGAGGAACAACTCATTTTTCCACTGAGCCTGGCTTTGGCTGACCTGACTTAAATGTGACCTAAGACATTTCTCAGTGCTTTGGAAATTGCATCAACATACTTGGGTTGGAGATGCCACAGTCAGAAAGAAAAAGGGGATTCTATTTTTAAAATTCTGCTGTTCCTTTTTAAAATAGCTCAGTGCAGCATAACTTTTCCTATAGCTGTAACTCTTCGGGCTAAGCACATGCCAGTAATTTCAAAGGCAGCGGGAACAAGGGGTGACTCGGAGCCAAACAAAAAACCATATTCATTCTTTGTTCTTGTCCAGTAAAAACTTTCAGCATGTTATTCTTGTTGAAAAGAGTCAGCTTACTAAAGGAAAAGGTGAGCTCTCCCGTGCAAGAGAGAACCAACTGAGAGCATCTGTAGCAGCAGTGGTCTCAGGGGTGTGCAGGAATAGTAACGAGGGAAGAGAAACACTATCGGGAAGTGAGCTCTGCGTTCGCTCGGTGCCTACCCGCAGTGCAGGACCAGGTTTTGCTAAGCGATGACTGTCACTAGAGAGCTGGTGTCACTAGAGAGCTGGTGTCACTAGAGAGCTGGTGTCACCAGGAGCCTGCCAGGAGCTGCTACCACCCCGCAGCAGCAGGAGGCTGTGAGCCAGGCAGGGTGTCAGCTTTTCCTGACACCACCACCAGTGCTGAGAAGGCCAAAGCCTTTCCCTAATAACACACAATTGAAAGGCTTCAGATTTAGGGGGGAAAAAAGCCACGTACCAGCAGCATGACTCCCTTGAATACCTTAGTAGACCAGATACTTCTTTCTTGACTGTTTCAGACTGGACAGTAAGACATGCTTCATATAACACCTCCTTTCTGAGCTAGTGTGTTAGGTGATTTTTAGATCATACCTTTCATTCCAGCATCCAAATAACCCCAAAGCACTGCCACGCTCCCGCACAGGTAGGTAGGCTGTCCTTGCCATTAGGATGGGTTTAGCTGAAGGATGGACTCCTGGCCTGGCTTGACACCTTTGGGCATTAGCCACGGCTAAAGTCCCTGGGAGGGAAACTCTGCCCTTGCCTGACCTGCCAGCTGTAGTCAGGGCTGCTGGTTTCAAGAGGGCTCATTCACATTTATCTAAAAGTTATTGGCCATCCTTCTGGCAAGTCATAGGGTAGAGTAATTTTTTTTCATTCCTTTTTGAGCATGGGAATGGCATTAGAAAACCCCAAACAAATCCCAAGTGGCTTCCAACTGGGTGAAGTAATGATAGTTTGGAACTGGAAAGGCTTGACCTCTGTATTTTGAGAGCCAAACGAGCGAGGCTGGGATGGACATTCAGGCTTTGAAAACACCACATCTGTTTGTATCTACATTTGCGTTGGGATAAAGAGCTCTCAGCAGAAGAAAATGCAATTCCTGTAAATATTTCAGCCAAAGGACAGAAAGGCCCCCCCCTTCCCTACCTTCAAACCATTTGCTATATCAACAGTGGACCTGAGACAGTCCTGAGGCTTAAATGTCTTCCAACGAAGCCAACTTGACACTTGAGAGATCTGCTGTTCAGATCAGACACTGCGAAATGTCACAAACCTGTCCTGGTTAGAGCGTTTCTGTCCCTTTGATGGCAGAATAGAAATTACTTTGGTACACAGCAGTGATGTCACAAGATCCTTCTTGAGAAATTAGTTTCTTCACGGTGTAATTGCAGAGTGAGATCAGTGGACAGAGCAGACCCTAAGAAACCTTTAGTCTCAGGCCACCCAAATAGCCCAGCAGTGCTCTCTGAGATGTCCATGGCTCCTTAGTTCTCAGGGAACATGTTGCCTCACTAAATCACAGAAAAGTTTAATGGTGTTTTAGCTCACAAAGCACTAAGAACACATTGTTTCTAGGAAAAAAAAAAAAACCCACAACAAAACCCCCAAAAACCACCCTCCCCCCAAAAAAACCCAACCAAGCAAAAAAAGCCCCCTACAAAACAAAAAACCCAACAACAACAAAAAACAAAAAAACAAACAAACAAAAACAAAACCCAACCAAACCCCCAACCAAAACCAAACCGATGAAAGGATTTGAAGTAAAGCAACCTTGGTGGTCCAGAAGTGTATTCCAGGAAGGACCACTCTGTAGCTACAGCTTGTGGTAGCTCTTCGTGCTGGTGCTGACAAAAGCAAAGGGAGCCTCGCCCAGTGCTCCTGAGGTTGCTGTGAGTCGACTGGAACATTCAGAACCCATTTAGCAAACACCTCTTTCGCTTTATACACGAATGTCTGCCGCTTGTGAACTATCAGAATGAAGGATTTGTAAAGGCTTAGCCAAACAGAAATTATTACATGGTTGGAAGTTGTTAAAGCTAACTGGGGAACGAAAAGGTGCATTTGATGGATGCAGTGCCATGTGATGAATGCAGGTAAATGTTGTGATCCTCACTGGGGCTGAAGCACAGAGAGTAAGTGACACCTGTAAGTGTGTCCCCTGGGGTCAGTGCTGGGCCCAGCCTTATTCAACATCTTCATCAATGACCTGGTTGAAGGTCACCAAGTTTGCTGAGGATTCTAAACTGGGAGGAGTGGCTGACACACTGGAAGGCTGTGCTGCCATCCAGTGAGAGCTGGACAGGCTGGAGAGCTGGGCGAAGGCAAACCTAATGAAGTTCAACAGGGATAAGTGTAGAGTCCTACACCTGGCGAGGAACAACACCCTGTACCGGTACAGGTGAGGGGTAGACCTGCTGGAAAGCAGCTCCATGGAGAGGAACCTTGGTGTCCTGGTGGACAATAAGTTTTCCATGGAACAGCAATGGGCCCTTGTGGCCAGGAAGGCCAGTGGTCTCCTGAGGGGCATAAAGCAGAGTGTGGCCAGCAGGTCAAGGGAGGTTCTCCTCCCCCTCTACTCTGCACTGCTGAGACCACAGCTGGAGTGTTGTGTTCAGTTCTGGGCTCCCCAGTTCAAGAGAGGCAGGGAAATGCTAGAGAGAGTCCAATGGAGGCTACAAAGATGATGAAGGGACTGGAAGATCTCTCTTACAAGGAAAGGCTGAGAGCCCTGAGGCTGTTTAGCCTGGAGAAGAGAAGACTAAGAGAAGGTCTTAAGAATGTTTACAAATATCTGCAGGGTGGGTGTCAGGTGCAAGGGTCCAGGCTCTTCTCAGTGGTGCCCTGTGATAGGACAAGAGTTAATGGTAGGAAGGTGAAATGCAGGTTTTCTCAACATGAGGAAAAACTTCTTCACTGTGAAGGTGACAGAGCCTGGCCCAGGCTGCCCAGAGAGGTTGTGAAGTCTCCTCTGGAGACTTTCCAAACCCAACCTGATCTGTTCCTGTGTGGGCTGCCCTGGGTGACCCTGCTCTGGCAGGGGGGTTGGACTCAATGATCTCCAGAGGTCC
>WTSP01019904.1:0-10487 GCA_025331215.1 Actenoides lindsayi
AAAGAAGGCCTGGAAATAGGAGGGTTGAAATATCAATGTTGAAAGAAAAGATCCTGAGCTGGCAGAAACAGCCACTGGTGGTGTGTTTTTAGGAAATGGGGCATCCAATCTATTTGTCATGGTGGAATAGTATCAGACTTACAAGTAGCTCTGGAAAACTGGAGAATTTTCAGAAGGAAATTTAATGGATACCAAGTGCCTTGGAGGATTAAAACAGAGAAATACATGCAGTTTATCATCTTATCCAGTATGAAAAGGAATCAGGGCACAAATTTTTACACTTCCAGAATGTCAAGCATTTACTAAAATGCAAAATACCTAATTAATGCATATTTCAGTATAAATACTTTTTTTTATGGTGCAGGATATCAGTGTTTTCTTTCCTCAGCAATGGGCTATCTTAGTGGTAGTCTACAGTACTTTGAATAGAGCACATTCTCTAGACCTCTTCCGAAAAAGGAAAAATCTTTCTATAGAATAAGGGGGAGATGAACCAGTATGACAAACATAAAGCATATGACTTAAGAAAAGGTATGGAGAAAATTAATTTTTTAAGTAAAGAGAGTAGGAATGTAAAATGTGAGTGTGGGAGTATGAAAATAATTATGTCAAATGTAATAGATTTTCATTAAGAGACATAGAATGTTGTATCGCCAGGACTATAGCTGTTGAATTTGAAGTAAAAAGGATTTGAGGAGATATTACAGAACTATTTGAATGAGAAAAACTATATTGATAGAACAGAGTATCTATAATATTGCATGATCTTCTTGAGCCTATTCTTTTAAGTATTTGTTTTAGACAAACATCTCCCAAGGACTGTCTACCTACAGATGGTATCATATGTACTTGTATAGAGAAAGAGCAAGTGTATCAATAGCTTTCTTGCAACTGAAACTGTGATGATCATCATGTCTATTTTTATGTTTACATTTCATAGTCAGCTACCGATCCTGCTTGGAAAAGGTGCTATAATTTCTGAGAAGGTGTATATACCCCACTTCACCTCATAATACCCAATAAGCTTGTGTAGATGTGTTAATATCTGAAACATGATTTTTATCTATTAAAACCTTCTTTTTCCAGTTGGAAAGATTCCCATTTTAGGGTGCTGTTTATTTGCTTCCCTGAACAACAAGGTTTATTTAGGGAATACATACTAAGACACTGATTTATATAAGGACACTGATTTTTTCAAATATGATAAATATTTCACCTTTAATTTAAAAAACACTGTAAACATCTATTTAAAATGAGAAATTTTCATATATTTATGGACCTTTATGAGACTGTTTTTCAGAATTCTTTAACTTGTAAAAAATTACCTCTCTAATGGTGCAATATGAACTATAGCAGTACTGTAGCCTAAACAATATATACAGCTAGAACACACAGAAAAAAATTGCATTCTCAGGTTTTCTTTCATGCTGAACTTACAGTATTATTCACTTGAGGAAGCAATAAATTATGATAAATTACCAGGATCCAAATAGCATACACAGGGGAGGGAAACCAAAGATTCCTTCTTCTTGGATATTTGCTGCCATAACTGCATAATGAGAGTCTTTTGTATTGACACACTGATTGTGCAGCTGGTCTGCCTGTCAGCTGACAAGTGCTAACTGATAAAGGGCAAAACACTGCAAAGTAGTCAAAAAGGACCCTCTTGGAGAAAAAAATTAAAATAAGTACAGTGCATATGTTCCAATAGGGCTGCTGCCCCACTGCAGAATATCTCAGATATGTGCACTCCTGGACTAGAGACACATCGGTATCTCCTGGGCTAACTATGCCAGGTACAGAGTTTTCTGAAAGCTTTCTATTTTAAAGGAAGAAACTTCTTGTCAAAGAGTTTGAGGAAATAAAAGTAAACTCAATAGATGAATTCTCCATGAATTTAACAACAAATCTGATGTCCAGGAAAAGACCCTACAAAGAAGTCCTTTCTTTCTGCTATTTCTACATGCATTAATTCTTTCGATTTCAGAGTTTCAATGCATATAGGACTGCGGACAACATACATACATTGGAGCACTAGGGGCTGAGATACTGGCTTAGCAAATATATGAGGCAAACAGCATTGCAGTCAAGGGATGGCTCTGCTCTGAGATCTTCCACCCTGCAAGATACTGGCCACCTGGAGGCACTTCACAGGGAGCAGCAGGTGCTTTGAGGGACCTGAAGGACTGATGTGGAAGGCAGGCAACATACTCCTGTGTTGTTCAGCAAAGCAGTGATGGAGTGAGGTTGGAACTGCATCTTGAGCTGCAATAAGTTTGGGATACATTTTCTCAGGCCACAGCCCTGACTGTGATGAGGTGTAAAGCACTATGGCTGCTGGCTGTCTGGTGGCACATCACTGTCATTGTCTCTTGCTGGAGCTGTTCTGCTTTACACAACTGATTTGTCCTTCATGAGGAGCAGGGACTTATATCCTTCCCTCAGCATCTCAGATGGATGTAGAGAGCAATTAAGGAACTGTTGAGAGTGACCACCAAGGAAATCTGTCTGCTATCATTACACAGCAGGCTGTGGTAAAGTCTCTGAAGTGACAGGATCCTCAGTGTTTGGAAAATAATTTTCTGTGAAAATGCTACAAGAAGAATATCCTGCTGTGGTAAAAATATGTACTGTGTATTAGCTATAGCATAGTCTACCTTGGCACCTAAGAGACACTCTCTGCAGTTTGATCACTATTTTTACTTTCTCATATATGTGACTTCATATGAGAATTTGGATGAAGTGCAAAGAAGATAAATATTTGTAACACTTGGTCAAAGATAATAACAAAGTGAATTGACCTGCTTACTTAGATGTTTATGTTTTATGAGTTAGTAGAACTTACCCTCAGTAGAGGATGACAGTAACATGCCATACATTCTGAGAAAAGTTAATGGGTTCAGAAAGTGTTTGGACAAATTCATCATTTAAAAATCCACTATGAGCTATTAAATAACCAGACATTGACATTATATCCTGTTCCAGGCTTCCATAAATACAAATTACTGGGAGTCAGGAGAGTTTTAGAGAAGTGCTGCTTTTTGTTGCCTTAGGCAAAATGCTGTTCCTTCCTGAGCATCACTTTCAAAGACAGGAAGTTGAGGTACATGGACCTTTGATCTCACAAGTACAGGTTGTGCTACAGTTACATGCAGGGGTTAATACCATGCTGATTCCTTATTTTCTTTTCCTTCCCCTTCCTTCCTCCTCTTCTGGACAATTGCTCTTTTTCTACCCAGTGGTCTCCTAGATTACCCATCCCACTCACCTGATCTGTAATAGGAGGCCCTCAGCTGCTTTGATGGGTGATAGAAAGGGCATCCTGAATGCCATGTCCTTGGCCAGAATCTACTGCCCAGATCTCTTCCGCTGATGTTATCTGTGGAGACAGGAGGAGTGTGAATAATGAAAGCTGCCCAATGTCTAATGCCAGATTGTGGATTTCATTTGCCTCTCATGTTCAGTTAACTCATTCTGAGGACTTACAAGACTCTTATACAACTCTGTGGGAAGCTACTTAGCAACAAATTTGTCACCAGGCACATCCACTTTTCTTGGCATTTAGTGAAGGTAAATCACAACCATATCAAGGTCTGCAGAAATCAGTTTCCGAATAAAGTACAAGGGACAGGGTAGCAAGGCCATTAAAGCCCCTTCATGGCAAATCTGTGACATCAGCTTGTCTTCACAAGTTCTCACATATAGACTCAGAAATTTTTGCTAGCATTTGCCATGGTAATAAATGGAAGGCCCACACTGCTTTTCAGACTGCAGGTCTCATTAGTTATGATATTCAGTAGTTCTTCCTGGAGATAATTTATTGCTTGCAGCAATTCTCTTATCCCATTCCTTCAACCACGTTTATCAAAAATGTTTGTTTAATAGCACAATTCCTGACCAGATGACACATCAAAAAGGTGAACTGAATGCACTCTGCACGTAAGATTGAAAGCATGCATCTTAGCAAATCTACACTGAATTGATAAATAACTTCTTAATATTTAGAAAATGTGCTCTTACCATCTCCAGGGTTCAGTGTCCAGCCACATCCTAGTAGAAGTGTAGGGATGAAGCAGTTTTGCTACAGAGCAGTGTTCTGACATTTCTGCTTGTCCTATGCTAACATTCTTGCAAGCTCTCATTTTACACAGAGGGCAGCAGAAAAGACACTACAGCAGAGGCTGGGCATTCTCTGTCCATCACAGGTTACAGAGCAGACTGATCTGTCCAGGAAGACACTATGAGAATGACAGCATGGCCAACAACAGCACTTGGAAGCTGAAAATCTTGCAGGGAGCAATCTGAGTTCTTTTGATTTTGAGGGAGGGTGAAATAATGAGCAAGACAGGGGACTTCAGACTCCATCTTGTATCATTGTTCTTTCTAGGAGAGGCAAAAGTGCAGGTCTGTTCCATGTAATTTTTGTAGCTCCCAGGAAAAAGTCTGCCACTATCCCAGCCTCTGCTGATTTGGGGTGATGGTGTTTGGTTTTTTTTGTTGTTGCCTGGAAGGTGCTGTATGTTAATAACCTGATTCCAGAATAGAAACGATGCCATTTATTCTGTGGGGGTGTGTGTGTCTGTGTCTGAGTGTGTGTGTATTATTCCACTATGCATGAGTTAAAGAGTCTAGCAAGACTCTTTAACATTAGACCAGAAAGTGCTCTTTTAGTATCTAGGTCTCACATTGACATATATGTTTTAAAAACAGAATCAGGCACCGAATAAAACATTTTTTTCTAGAATATAAAGACACTGATACTGAATTTCCTGGTGGAAGTGAATTTAGGCAATCCATGCTGAGACAACATCTTTTTTGAAAGACTCCTGAAAATACTGAAGAAGAGCACTTAGGCAATGTCTGCCCTTCCTTATTCTGGGCATAATGCCAAACAGTTTAGCAGACACAGGGGAAATGAAAGAGATGAAGGTGGTATCTCAGCATCCTAATGAGAAAGAGCTGCAGAAAAAAAAGCAGGAAAAGAAATCAGAACACTTGCTCCTCAAGCTGAATAATTTATTACCTGCTGTCTGTACTCTCAGAAGTGAGAAGCTGTTTGGAAATCTCTGCAGAAACAGTAACTCTGATTCAAAATCATCTTTCTGTCTGCAATATACCCTCTACAAGTATTTGCACCATGCTCTAGTCTCCATCCTGGGTTTCATTTTGCACTCTTTGCTCAGTATCCAGTCTATGCAGATGTATGAATATGGATTGAACCAGACCTTCTCCTGAACATCAGTCCACCTCAAAACCTCAAGGACTGTTAAATGCATCCAGTTATTAAGTTATCCAGTTATGTCTGCAGAACAGACACTTTGTTCACATAACTCAAGTTGAACAGAGCTCCCTGTGGCTTCTGTTGAACACAAATAATCTGATCTATCTCACCACTTAGGTCTCTCACTCTGTCTCATAAGTGAGAGCTGATTGCTCATCTCACATTGTAGACAATACGGAAAAAGTTACAGATAAAATTCTCAGGATGATGGAAGGAATCTTCAATATGCTGCTAGAGGTATGATTTAGCAGAAAAGTTTGTTAAAGCTGATCAGAGGTCTCATAGCCTACTGAAGGCCTAACCCAAATATAACAGAGCAACCTAAGGAAAAAAGAGCACACTTTCAGAAATGCATTCCAGCCAAGTACCTTCTCCACTGTATTTTCTCAACCTACTGTCTTTGTTAATAATGTGTACAATGTGTGTAGACCACCAGTGATACACCTATGAGACATAACTCAAATGATGGTCAATGTTCCTTCCTGGACAGTGGACAAGCATCAAAGTAGGGCTGTGGACCCAGAACATGTCTGTATCTACTGGTAAAGGACCAAGATCTCAGAGACAAGGAAAGGATGCTGAGTATGCACATCCTTCCCATGTTGAGGTGAGTAAAGAACACAGACCTCTCACTTCATAGTCAAATGTTCTACCTATGGGCACCTCATCGGAAGGCATCTAGTGGTGGGACTAGCTTTGTTTTGGAGACAATGTAACTAGAGCATCTTTTTGCTTTAGTTGTTTCTCTCTGGGCAGAAAATAATACCAATGGGCCTGAAATGGAGACCAAAAGATTTCCACCACACTTCTTTTCCTGTTATTGCAACTGGACAGGAGGTCCTGGTCAGTTGGTCCATGGTGGAAATTTCTTTCTAACTAGACAGGTTATAAGGTTGATGCTGCTGCTTTAAGAAGCAGAATAGAGAGTGATGTTGGCATTCGGTCACAAACTCAAGAGTCTTAGACAGTGCTCCACTTTCACACTTCACCAGTGCCCTTCTTTCTCCCCAGCTCACTGAACACAAGGAAAGGCAAATCACATTGTAGGGACTTAGAGAAAGTGGGATGGGATCTGTTTGCAGCATGCCTGCTTGTAATCACTTCAGCACTTTGCACACACTGTCTATCTGTGCAGTACCGTCAGTGTTCAGGGATTTCTCTCACTCTGCCTCTTCTGAATGTGCTGTGGTTTGCTTCTAGTCCCAGTGGACTCAGGTCCCGTAGGGATGGCAATAGCAGTGCTAGAAAGTCAATGACTGTCACTTTTTCCTGTGTCCATTTATTTTGTTCTATATTATAATTTATATTGATTCATCCAGTATAACCATCAGCCTTACTACACTGTAGTTCCCTTGATTTCCCCATAAGCTCTTCTAATACTATGGCATTACGTTATTCACCTGACAGTCCTGTGATATCTACACCATGTTTGGAAGTTTAGCAACTTCATTTTTGAGTTCCTTTAAATTTTTGGACATCTGTATTTGAGGACTAAAAAGAAATAAGGTCTTTGCCATGAGACTACTAACCTGATGACAAGATTGTGAATCAGCTTCATCATGGGAAGAGGACTTAGCCCAAAAGTGACAGAGGAATAGCTGCAAATGTAGGAGTTTTGCAAGGGAGAAGGGGAACATGGTCAGAATCATGGCGATATGGTGCGATAGTCTGCACTACTGGAACATGGTCATAGAATCATAGAATGATAAAATAATTTAAGTTGGAAAAGACTTTTAAGATCATTGAGTCCAACTATTAACTCTACCAAGTTCACCACTAAGCCATATGCCCAAGCACTGCATCTATATGGTTTTTATACACACCCAGGGATGGAGACTCAACCACCTCCCTGGGCAGACTGTTCCAATGCCTGACAAACCTTTCAGTGAAAAACTTTTTCCTAATGTACAGTTTAAACCTCCTCTGGTGCAGCTTGAGGCCATTCCCTCTTGTTCTTTCACTAGTTGCTTGTGAGACGACACCAGCTCTTACCTCTCTAGAACATTTCTTCAGGTAATTGTAGAGAATGAGAAGGTCTCCCTTCAGCCTCCTTTTCTTCATACTAAATAGCCCCAGTTCCCTCAGCTGCTGCTCATAATACTTATTCTCCAGGCCCTTCAACAGCTTAGTTGCTCTCCTCTGAACCTATTCCAGCACCTTGATGTCTTTCTTGTATTGAGGTGCCCAAAACTGCACACAGTACTCAAGGTGTGTACTCACCAATGCCAAGTACAGAGGGAAAGTCATCTCCCTGGTCCTGTTGGCCACACTGTTTCTAACACAAGCCAGGATGCTGTTGGTCTTCTTGGCCATCTGGGCACACTGCAGGCTCATATTCAGCTACTTGTCAACCAGCACCCCCAGGTCCCTTTCTGCTGGACAGCTTTCCATCCACTCTTCCCCAAGCCTACTCCAAGCCTGTAGCATTGCATGAAGTTGTGACCCACATGCAGGACCCAGAACTTGGCCTTGTTGAAGCTCATACAATTGACCTCAGCCCATCTATCCAGTCTGTCTAAGTCCCTCTGTAGAGCCTTCCTACCCTTACTCCCACCCAACTTGGTGTCATCTGCAAACTTAATGAGGGTGCATTCTATCTCCTCATCAAGATCATTGATAAAGATGTTAAACAGAAGTGGTCCCCATACTGAGCCCTGAGGAACGCCACTTGTGACTGGCCACCAACATTCACTACCACATTTCAGGCGCAGACATCCAGACAGTGTTTTACCCAGCAGAGCGTACACCCATCCAGGCCTGAGGCAGCCATTTTTGTCATGAGAATGGTGTGGGAAACAGTGTTGAAGGCTTTACAGGAGTCCAGGTAGACAGTCTTTCCCGTATCCACTAGATGGGTCATCTCGTCATAGAAGATCAGGTTCATCAGGCAGGACCTGCCTTTCATAAACCTATGCTGGCTGGGCCTGATCACCTGGTTGTCCTGTATATGCTGTGTAATGGCACTCAAGATGATCTGCTCCATGACCTTCCCCGGCACCTAGGTCAGACTGACAAGTCTGTAGTTCTCTGTATCCTCATTTCAGCCTTTCTTATACACAGGCACCACATTTTCTACCCTCCAGTGCACTGGAACCTTCCTAGTTAGCCAGGACTGCTGATAAATGATGAAGAGAGGCTTGGTGAGCACTTGTACAAGCTCTCTCAGTACTTTTGGGTGTAACCCATCCAGCCCCATAGACTTGTGTATGTTTAGGTGCTGTAGCAGGTCACTGAATATTTCCTCTTGCATTGTGAAGATTTCATTCTGCACCCCTTCCCTGTCTTCCAGATCAGGGGGCTGGGTGTCAAGGGAACAATTGGTTCTACTGCTAAAGACTGAGGCAAAGAAGGCATTAAGCACTTCAGCCTTTTCCTCATCCCTTGTCACTGTTCACCACTGCATCCAGTAAAGGATGAAGATTCTTCCTAGTTGTCCTTTTGTTGTTACTGTATTTATAGAAACATTTTTACTGTCTTTAACAGCAGAAGCCAGGTTGAGTTCTAGTTGGTCTTTGGCTCTCCTAATTTTCTCCCTGCATAGCCTAACTACATATTTGTAGTCCTCATGAGAGGCTTGCCCCCTCTTCCAGAGGCCATAAGCCCTCCTTTTGCTCCTGACTTCCAGCCAAAACTCTATTCAGCCAGGCCAGTATATTTTCCACCAGCTTATCTTTCAGCATACTGGGACAGCTGCTCCTGAGCATTTAAGATTTCCTTCTTGAAGTATGTGTACCCTTCCTAGACTCCTTTATGCTTCAGGACAGCCTCCCAAGGGACTTTGTCAATCAGTCTTCTGAACGGGTCAAAGTCTGCTCTATAGAACTCCAAGGCAGCAGTTTTACTGATCCCCCTTCTTACTTCCCCAAGAATTGAAAACTTATCATTTCATGATCACTATGCTCAAGACAGCCTCCAACCACTACTGCCCCCACAATTACTGCTCTGTTCACAAGCAGCAGGTCCAAGAAAGCAGGTTCCCTTGTTGTTTCCCTCACCAGCTGCACAAGGAAGTTATCTTCTACACACCCCAGGAACCTCTGGGACTGTTCTCTCTTTGTTGTATTGTATTTCCAGCAGACATCTGGGAAGTTGAAGTCCTCCATCAGAACAAGGGCTAACGATCATGGAACCCCTCACAGCTGCTTATAGAATAATTCATCCATCTCTTCATTCTGGTCGGTGGTCTAACTCCCACCACACCATCAGGCTTGTTGGCCTTCCCCCTAATTTTACCCATAGAAACTCAACCCATTCATCACTTTCATTAATTTGTAGGAATTCATATATCTCTCTTATATAAAGAGCCGTCCCACCACCTCTTCTTCCTCATCCCTTCTGAAAAGTTGGTAGCCATTGAATGCGGTAGTCCAGTTGTGTGAGTCATGCCACCAGGTTTCCATGATAGCAGTTATGTCATAGTTTTCTTGCTGCACAATGGCATTCCAGTTCCTCCTGTTCATTGCCCATTGGTATAGATACACTTCAGCTGGGCTAATGATCCTGCAACAGTTCTGGGGGAAGAAGCCCTAATTCCTGCTGTCATGAGAGGGTACAGACTGTCTAAGAAGAATAGAAAGGGAAGATGAGGAAGATTGACCTACTGGTAAAACTAAAAATCAAGAAGGAGCTTCACAGGTGGTGGAAGCAGGGACAAGTACCCTGGGAAGCGTATAGGGATGCTGCCCAATTGTGTAGGGATGAGGTCAGGAGGGCCAAGGCACTGTTGGAGCTGAACTTGGCAAGGAATGTGAAGAATAACAAGAAGGGATTCTACAGGTATGTCAATGAAAAAAGGCAGATCAAAGAAAACATACCCCTCTGAAGAGTAAAAGTGGTGGGCTAGTAACAACGGATGAGGAGAAGGCTGAGGTTCTCAACAATTTTTTTTCCTCAGTCTTCAATGACAACCTCTCTCCCAACACCTCCCAAGTTAAACCGCAAGGTGTGGATCAGGGTGGTGAAGCCCCTCCCACTGTATGTGAATATCAGGTTCGTGGCCATCTGAGGAACCTGAACATACATAAGTCTATGGGACCTGATGAGATTCATCCCAGAGCCCTGAAAGAATTGGCTGATGTAGTCGCCAAGCCACTTGCCATAATATTTGAAAAGTCTTGGCAGTCAGGTGCAGTCCCTGGGGACTGGAAGAAGGGACACATTACACCCATTTTTAAAAAGGGTAGAAAGGAGGACCCTGAAAACTATC
>WTSP01019905.1:0-19251 GCA_025331215.1 Actenoides lindsayi
CACCACTAAACCATGTCCCTCAGCACCACATCTCCACAGCTTTGAAACCCCTCCAGGGATGGGGACTCCACCACTGCTCTGGGCAGACTGGGACAGGCCTTGGGAAGAAATTGTTCCTTGTGTCCAACCTAAACCTCCCCTGGCACAATTTGAGGCCGTTTCCTCTTGTCCAGTCACTTGTTCCTTGGGAGAATAGCCCAACCCTACCTGGCTCCAACCTCCTGTCAGGGAGTTGTCGAGAGTGAGGTCTCCCCTGAGCCTCCTCTTCTCCAGCCTCAACAACCCCGGTTGAACAGTCACTAGGAAGGAACCAACCCTCTACCCAGCTCTTAAGTGTCCACGTTGGGGGGGGTTGCACCTCGTTTGCCGATAACCTCGTGCGATTCCTCGGTGCTCCCTTCCCAGGATGAAGAGAAAGGGGTCACTGCCGGCGAGTGGCTGGGCAAATCCTACTTCCACTGTGCTCCGAAGCGCGGCCTCTTCGTCAAGCTGCAGTCTTGCCAGCCTGACGTGCGTTTCCAGTGGTCGCGCGATGGCGAGCCGAGCCTCGCGGGCTATCGTGAGTCTCCGAAGGACTGGGGAGATGGGGCTGTACTGGGACCGGGGCACGCTATGGAGCTACCTCCTGTTTGGTGCCTTCATCAGAGGGTTAATGTTCTACTCTTTGAGTGCTCCATGTTAGTTTTAAAGATGCTGAGGTTTGCGTGATGGTGTTTACAGGGAACGTACCATGGAGGTGAGAGGTGGTAATTAATTAATTACTTGGCAATGTACTGTGAGTGGCTGGGATGTTAGGGGATAATGGTGTTGCAGCTGAGGACCAAGGCATAAGATGGAGCTTGGGAAGGGAGAGAGGATTAAGTCAGTTTTAGTGTAGAGCTTGATGTGACTACGAGACCTTCAGAAGGAGGTTTGGGGATGCAGAGGTCAGTATTTTGGTTTGAAAAGGAAGAAATTCTTCCAGAGCAGAGAAGATGATATGAACTGGCCGCTTGGTAACTGAATGAGGTCACTGTGAAGGAGAAGACAGGATTCCTGTAGGAATTCCCCCCTAAAATGGGTGTGAGAGCCAAGGAGGAATGCCTTAAGGATATGCCAAAGAGAGGAGATTGAATTACAAGTGGAAAAACCATGAAAACCAGATTGAGGCAGCCAACTTTGAAGCTGGAGTAACCTGACCCAGATGATGTGGGAAGCTAAAGGAAGATGCTTCTGCTGCTTCTCTTGCAGGAGGGCAAGAAGTTCTTCCCCAGGCTCCAGACAGTTTTCCTCCCCTCCGGAACGAGGCAGCAGTGCATGTCCTGCGAGGGCGGATGAAGGGGATCCAAGGCCACTGCAATTCCTGCTACATGGATGCAGCTCTCTTCAGGTGAGGACCTGTTTGGGGGGTGCCATTTCATCAAATGAGGGAGTGCTTTTTAATTGGGCAGGGCCCTAATCTGACAGCACATCCCTGGATTTTCGGGGTAGCTGGAAATTTGGAGCAGAATAAACTGTGTGGAGATGCAACCTTGGTGCTTGATCTCCTTCCTAATGGAGTAGGTTCTCAGGCCCTTGAAGGATCCTCATGAGTACCTAAGACACCCGTGTGTCTGTCGTGCAGGGCTGTGAGAGATCGTAGCTCTCTGGATGTGGACGGTGCCGACTCTGTCACGGGAGGTAATGACTGGAAACGTTTGAAAGAAACCACCCAGGAGGTTCCAGCTTGACTATGCAGTGCGGTTTGGAGAAGAAAAGACTCAGTGGTGGCCCCCCTCCCCCCATGAGCAGTTTTGGCTGCAAAGTATGAGATTTTGTTCTATTCCCAGTGTTTGTTGAACCTGTTGTAGCTTAGCTTGCTGTGGGGACCTGCTGTCACTCACCCGTCTGTAACCACACGTGTGGACTGTTGGAAATGAAAGTCACCGTCTGTCACTGGGCACAGTGGTTTGGTTTGAAATACTGCTGCAAACCCATCAGACTTACACACACCCCACTTTTTTCTTTTTGCAGCCTCTTCTCCTGTACATCCGTGCTCGACTCCATGCTCTTCAAACCCTTCCTACTGTGTGACAGGAACGTCCAGAGCATTCTGCGGGACGAGATTGTTAATCCTCTCCGCAAGTGAGTACGGAACAGAATCATGGAACCGTTGTGATTGGAAGAGACTTTTAATATCATCGAGTCCAACTGTTAACCTAGCACTGCCAGGGCACCACTAACCCATGTCCCTCAGCACCACATCTCCATGGCTTTGAAACCCCTCCAGGGATGGGGACTCCACCGCTGCCCTGGGCAGCCTGGGACAGGACTTCACAACCCTTGTGGGGAGAAATTGTTCCTCAGGTCCAACCTAAACCTCCCCTAGTGCAACCTGAGGCCATTTCCTCTTGTCCTGGTGCTTGTTCCTTGGGAGAAGAGACCAACCCCCCCTGGCTTTAACCTCCTGTCAGGGACTTGTTGAGAGCAAGAAGGTCTCCCCTGAGCCTCATTCAGGCTCAACAACCCCAGGTCCCTCAGCTGCTCCTCACCAGACATGTCCTCTAGACCCTTCCCCAGCTCTGTTGCCTTTCTCTGGACACGATCCAGCCCTTCAGTGTCCTTCTTGGGATGAGGGGCTTAAAACAGAACCCAGGATTCAAGGGGCATCCTCCCCAGTGCCCAGTCCAGGGAGATGATATCTGCCCTAGTCCTGGTGGTCACACTGTTTCTAATTACTATGTTGGAATCCTGTCCATCTGCCTTTATATCTTCTCTGCTTCCTTGCCAGGTGATCCCTATCATTGAGGGAGAGGGTTACTTGGAGGGTTTCTCTTACCAGCCACATCCAAAGGTCTTCGTAGTGTGTTCCTCGTGCAGTTGCTCCCTTCCCTGGTTGTAAGGCTGTCACAACTCCAGCTGCATGTTCCTGAGTCTCTCCTGCTCAACAGGAGGCCTTGTGAGCTCTAGTTCTCAGTGAAAGGAAGAAAGGGGGATTCCTGGGGATCAGACCATCTAGCCTGGAGCTGATGGAGCAGTGGCATTGCCTTCATCAGCAGTTAGTCCAGCAGTGCCAGGCTGGATGAGGGTAGACCATGGCATGGGAGATAGATTCTTTGGAATTTGTGTCAATGATACCAAGTTTTTAGCTCATCCTCTCTAGAGAGGTGTGGGAGAGAAGCTTGGAGAGCTGATTGAGCATAAGACAGCACCATCTTCCTTGAGGACCCTCCTTTCTGTCTTGGCACTGGCCACAGAAATACAACAATGCTGGGAGGGCTGGAACCACTCTGCTGGGAGGCCAGGCTGGGAGAGTTGGGGGTGTTCAGCATGGAGAGGAGAAGGCTCCGGGGAGACCTTCTTGTGGCCTTACAGGAGTTGAATGGGCCTGTCAGAAAGATGGAGACAGACTTTTTATCAGGGTCTGTTGTGACAGGACAAGGGGTGATGGTTTTAAACTACAAGAGGAAGATTTGGACTGGAGAGAAGTGAGAAATTTTTGATGCTGAGAGTGGTGAGACCCTGGCCCAGTTTGCCCAGAGAGGTGGTTGATGCCCCATCCCTGGAACCATTCCAGGTGAGTTTGTCCAGGGCTCTGAGCAACCTGCTCTAGCTGCAGATGTCCCTGCTGAGTGCATGAGGGTTGGACTAGATGACCTTGAAAGGTCCCTGCTGACCCAGTCTATGATTCTGTGACTTAAACACCCTGGAGAGATCATCTGCAGCTGCTTCTCTTTCCAGGACTGGCTTTGTCAGGGCTGCGAGCGTGATGCACCTCAGGGAGCAGCTCACAGAAAAGGGCCAGTGCTCAAGCTTCACCAACGCTGAGAAAGGTAACGTGTCCTCTGGGGCCTTCCTCGGGCTGCTTTGTTCTGTGCTGCCTCAGCCAGGCACCTCACCGACAACTTCGTCGCCTGCTTCTCCTGGGCACGTGCATTAATTTCCTGCTGTGCTCTTCATTTCTGTAAATATCTGCATGTGAAATACTTTCAGCTTTTAAAAACTCTACTTTCAGCTGAAAGTTTTGTCCCGAAGCGTGATGGGAAGATGGGGTTTGGTGTCTCTCTTACCCGGTGGCAGCTGTTGCTGGGAAGGTCTGCGTGAACAGAATTGAAACAAGGCACATTTCCTTGACCTTTACACTTTGGGTTACACCATCCCTGATGTCCCTGCTAGAAGGCAGCTTGATTTATCATTTTGCCAAGGTCAGCTTGAGTTCTGCCAAGTTCTTTGAGGTTCCTCAAAGATTCAAGTCTGGTGAAAATAAGACAGAAAACACTTGCAGCTGAAAGCCACCCGTCTCTGGTTGTAATCACCATGTTCCCATCCATGCAAAGCAGGACCCCGGGTAGTTTACGATGAGGAAACAAATGACATTGATGCGAGATGTCACCACAACAACCTCTGTGTACCTGGGTGGTAAACAAGTGGTGTCAATTCTTCCAGAAACAGCTGGTATCGTGTCAGGGGACAGCTTTTCCTTCATGCTCACCCTTGAATTTATGCATTAAGCAAGTGCTCTCAGCTTTGAGTCTCGTTGTCCCCTTACCTAGACTATGAGGTCAACGAAATTCCATGTTCTGTGTTGATGAAATTCCACCAGCTTATGTTTCTCTGTCTTCTGGACACAGTGGGGGCCAGGCAGCATTCCTGGTGTGGTGTGACCCACACTTTTCTCTCACCTTCCAGATCCCGAGGAGTTCCTAAATCTCATAATGCACCAGATCCTGGGAATAGAACCGCTCTTGAGACTGCAGTAAGTTTCCGGATCTAAGCGATCCGATTTAGCCAGGCTTGTTAGTCCTCCACCTCACAGTCCCCCCAGGTGTTACTTGGAGCTTCTCACGGAGGCTTTGGAGACACAGCTCAGGGAGTTGTGCACAGCTCCCCTCCGCTGTTCCTGTGATCTCCCTTCTTGTGATCTTGTCCCAGGTGACACATCCGGGAAAAGCTGCTTCTCAACTTCTCCCTGGAGATGCCGCCTTCAGAAAATGGTGGTAAAACCCTTGTCTCACCCTCAGGGAGAGCCAGCAGTGGTTGGAGAAACGTAGGGTCCAACTTCAGCGCGGGATCTGACCGCCTTTGGACGTGTTTGGGCTGCGTCCAGACGTTGAAGCTGGCTCAGGTCCTGCAGCCTCTCAAACAGACAGTCCATGGATACAGTCCCAGTTTTTCAGGACTCTACAAAGAGGATGAGAGGCTGAAGGAAGCCAAAAATAACTGTGCTGTTTGGAGAGCACAGAAGGGGATTGTTCGGTTTCTGTGCTCCTTTGTTGAGATGTCAGTCAAAGCCATGAGATGGTGGAGTGCTGGGAAAGGCTGAGCACAAAGAGGACTCTGTCCAGCAGCTCCCCTGCAGAGGGTCGGCCGAAGGAAACCCTTTCTCGGGGACACAGGGGCTGTGGGAGATCTTCTGCACACGACTCACCTTTTGAATGTGCCAAGTTTTGCTCCGGTGGCTTTTGTACATGCAGTTATAAATAGTTCTTTCATCTGAGAAGGAATTTCCTGATTGTGCCATAGCACAGTGCAGCTAAAAAAATATTGAACTGTTGTTTAATCACAGAATTACAGAATCGTTTTGGTTGGAAGAGACCTTTAAGATCACTGAGTCCAACCATTAACCCAGCACTGCCAGATCAACACTGAACCCTGTCCCTCAGCACTGCATCTCCACGGCTTTGAAACCGCTCCAGGGATGGGGACTCCGCTACTGCCCTGGGTAGCCTGGACCAGGCCTTGACAACCTTCACAAGGAAGAAATTGTTCTTTGTGTCCAACCTAAACCTCCCCTGGCACAACTTGAGAAGGAGAGTTTGAGATTAGCTTATAGAAGCAGGATGTGATGCTGTGGAGGGATAATGAGACTGAAGATGGTACCTGTGTTGTCTTCTCCTGGCATGTATTTAGTATTTCTGGGTGGAAAAAGTGCTTTGTGTCAGTGTTGCACCAAGAAACTCATGGTGCCTTGGCCACAGAAGCTCTTGCAGGACAAACCTTTTTTTTTTACAGTGATGATGGTGAGACCCTGGCCCAGGTTGCCCAGAATGGTGGTTGATGCCCCATCCCTGGAACCATTCCAGGTTGGCCAGGGCTCTGAGCAACCTGCCCTACTTGCAGATGTCCCTACTGAGTGCAGGGGGGGTTAGAATAGATGACCTTAAAAGGTCCCTTGCAAAACAAACCAGTCTGTGCTGGTGAGGCCTCACCTGGAGTACTGTGTCCAACTCTGGGCTCCCTGGTTCAAGAAGGACAAGAACTAGTGGAGAGGATACAGCAAAGGGCCACTAAGGTGATTAAGGGCCTGGAGCACCTACCATATGAGTAAAGGCTGAGAGAGCTGGGGCTGTTTAACTTGGAGAAGAGGAGGCTGAGGGGGGGATGATCTTATCAATTCTTATAAATATCTAAAGGGTGGGTGTCAGGAAGACAGGGCCAGGCTCTTCTCAGTGGTGTCCAGTGACAGGATGAGAGGCAATGGCCATAAACTAGAAAACAGGAGGCTCAACCTCATCATGAGGAAACAATTCCTCATGGAGGCTGCCCAGAGAGGTGGTGGAATCTCCATCTTCTGGAGACTTTCAAAAGCTGCCTGGACTTGTTCCTGTGTGATCTACTTGAGGTGATCCTGCTCTGGCAGGGGGGTCGGTCTAGGTGATCTTTAGAGGTCCCTTCCAACCCCTACCATTCTGTGATTCTGTGATGGTGCTAAGATGATTCTATGAAACTTGGTATGTCCTCTGGGAGCTCGGATGTTTGCGGCACCACGTAAACAAGCGCCGTGACCCACTCCTTGCAGGTCAGGAAGCCAGGAGCAGGACTGTTACTGTTACCAGATATTTATGGACAAACAGGAGGATCTGGTGATTCCCGACGTGCAGCAGTTAGTGGAACGTTCCTTCCTATCCTCTGAGCTGAAGCTAGTGGAGGTGAGCCCAGCTACCTTCCTGCTACCTGCTGCCTCTTTCTTGCTTCCTCCAGTTAGTCCATGGTGGCTCTAGTCTTGTATCCAACACTGCAGAGCAGCAGGATACACCCCCAGGAGAGAGGTCTTGGGGAATCTGAGCGGGAACTGGGCCAAGGGCTCTGCTTTTCGTGTTGTCTTGTGAATAACCAGAGCAGAAAATCTTTACTCCCAGTAGCAATTTGGAGAGAAGAGTCTCTGGGGCTGGACTCTTCGGTCAGGGTGACTCATTCCCCTTTCTTTCCACAGATCCCATCTTGCTTCATTATCCAAATGCCACGTTTTGGGAAGGAATATAAAATGTTCAGCAAGATCATTCCTTCCTTGGAGCTGGATATAACAGATCTGCTGCTTGACAGTAAGTTGTTGGGTGATGGTAAAGCTGCCCGCTTGGGACTGCAAGCAACCAGGTCTCACCTCTTTGGCCGGTGAGCAGATGTGAGGTGGGATTATGGTGTGGTACTTCTTCCTTGAACAGTAGTTTTGATAGGACGAGTCGGATTTCAGGGTGAGACCTGGAGAAAACACATCTTCTCACCACTGTTGCCCCTGCAGGTCCCAGAGAGTGCTGTGTGTGCGGCGATGTCGCCACCTTGGAGTGTTTGGAATGTTTCAAAGACAAGATGTTCTCCGCAACGGGCCTGAAGCAATTCTGCAGCTCCTGCTCTGGACAGGTATTTTCTTTGTCCGCTCATGAAATCAGCCCTGGTGGCCGACAGCAGATGGAAAACACATCCCTCCCCACTCTGCCCCCCTGCTCCCCAGTACCTCTGTTGACCCTGCTGTCCTTGCAGCCATTCAGGAAAATGCCACCCTCCATGCTGTCTCGCCAGGAGCATTCCTACAGCTTTCTGGTCTTTCTTGGAGGGTGGCAGGTTCCTGTCTCGGCTTCTTGCAGCCAGCCTGTTGACATGAGGCTGATCCCTGGCATGCAGGGACCACGGAATCAGTGTGGTGGGGAATAAATTGGCAGTTGACCCCTGCATGATCCTCTGCCATAGAATCATAGAATGGTTTAGGTAGGAAGGGACCTTTCAAGGTCATCTAGTCCCAACACCCCTGCACTGAGCAGGGACATCTACAGCTAGAGCAGGTTCCTCAGAGCCCTGGCCAGCCTAACCTGGAATGTTTCCAGGGATGGGGCATCAAGCACCATTCTGGGCAACCTGGGCCAGGATCTCGCCACCCTCACCATTAAAAATGTCTTCCTTCAATTTAGTCTAAATCAGAATCCCAGCATGGTGGGGGTTGGAAGGGACCTCTCGAGATCATCTTGTCCAAACCCCCCTGCTCCAGCAGGGTCACCCAGAGCAGGGGGCCCAGGATCACGTTGTCCAGGCGGGTTTGGAATCTCTTCAGAGAAGGAGACTCTGCAGCTTCTCTGCGCAGGCTGAGCCAGGCTTTGCCACCCTCCCAGCAAAGAATTTTCTCCTCTTGTTCAGATGGAACCTGCTGGATTCCAGTTTGTGCCCATTGCCCCTTATACTGTCACTGGGCATCACTGACAAGAGTCTGACCCCATCCTCTTGCTCCCTGGGGGCCCTCTAGCTACTGATCAGCATTGATTGGATCCCCTCTCAGGCTGCTCTTGTCCAGATAAAGAATCCCAGGACTCTCAGACTTGCCTCAGCACAGAGATGCTTCAGGCCCCTCAGCACCTTGGTAGTCTCCACTGGAGACTGGACCCTATACTCCAGATGTGGCCTCACTAGGGCAGAATAGAGGGGGAGGGGAATCTCCCTTAGTTTGCTGGTCACACTCTTCTTCATGCATCCCAGGAGACCATTAGCCTTCTTGGCCACGAGGGCCCATTGCTGGCTCATGGGCCACTTGTCCACCAGCACTCTCAGGTCTTTGTGGAGCTGCTTCCCAGCAGGTCACCCCTCACCTGTACTGGTGCAGAGGATTATTCCTCCCCCAGGGCAGGACCCTACACTTGCCCTCATTGAACTTCCTTGACACTTCTCCAGCCCATCCAGGTCCATCTCCCCTTGAGCTGTGGCAACAGGCCCTGCTAAAGACAGCCCACGTTCCATTCTGCCCACTTCGCGGTGTCACCTCATCGTCTCTCCTCAGGTTCACTCCCACTACCGACGCAAAACGCACAAGCCAACTAAGTTGCACATCCCAGAAGAGTTTCACAGCTGGAACACGCGGGGCACTCAGCAGGTCCCCCGCGAGAAGATGGAGCTCTTCGCCGTGCTCTGCATCGAGACCAGTCACTACGTCTCCTTCGTGAAATACGGCCCCGAGAACCAGCACTGGATGTTCTTCGACAGCATGGCTGACAGGCACGGTGAGGACGCGGTGGTGGGCTCGGAGCTTTGACTGCAGCTGGCTGCTGCGCAGTGGGCAGCTCTGGGGGGTCTTCGGTACAGATGTGGTCAGTCCACCTTTTCCTTGTAAGTCCCCTACACAAATTAGGCTTTCTCGGGACTGTGCTTCCATCAGTGACCATTTAAGAAGATGCTGGAGAAGAGTATGGCCAGGCCAAGCACCAGTGAGTTCCTCCTCATGCTTTCATCCAGCTGGCACTGAATGCTTTGTGGGCAAGGACCCTTTCTCCTGGTCTTTCCCCACTTTTGTTGTTGATCTCCAGACAGAATTGTTTTGATTGGAAGTGCCCTTTAGGATCATTGAGTCCAACTGTTACCCAGCACTGGCCAGAGCACCACTAACCCATGTCCCTCAGCACCACATCTACACATCTTTGAAACCCCTCCAGGGATGGGGACTCCATTACTGACCTGGGCAGCCTGGGACAGGCCTTGACAACCCTTTGCATGAAAAAAATTGTTCCTCGTGTCCAACCTAAACCTCCCATGGCACAACTTGATGCTGGTTCCTCTTGTCCTATAACTTGTTCCTTGGGAGAAGAAACTGACCCTCCATGGCTCCAGCCTCTTGTCAGGGAGTTGTCAAGAGTGAGAAGATCTCCCCTGAGCCTCCTTTTCTCCAGGCTCAGCAACCCCAGTTCCCTCAGCTGCTCCTCACCACCATGTTCTCTAGACCCTTCCCCAGCTCCATTACCCTTCTCTGGACATGCTCCAGCTCCTCAGTGTCCTTCTGGGAGTGAGGGGCCCAAAACTGAACCCAGGATTTGAGGGGTGGCCTCCCCAGTTCCCAGTCCAGGGGGATGGTCCCTGCCCTAGTCCTTCTGGCCACACTGGTGCTGACAGAATCCAGGATGCTGGTGTCCTTCTTGGCCACCTGGGCACTTGCTGGCTCATTTTCAGCTGGCTGTCGACCTGTGGGTGAGGATTGTTCTTCTGGTACTTCCCCACCTTGTTGTTGGTCTCCAAATATCTCAGCTAAGTTACTGTTGAGCAGGATGGTATCTGCTTGAGCTGTGGGTACTCATCCCTTGGCACCTTGTTTGAACTTTTCTCCTCCTTTCTGTGTTAGGTGATGAAAACGGCTTCAACATTCCTACAGTAACGCTGTGCCCTGAAGTTGCCAAATACCTGGACTTGCCATTGGCCACACTGGCTGTGGAGCAACCTCGGGACATGGACGGAGTGGCCAAACGCCTGTTCTGTGATGCCTACATGTACATGTACCAGAGCAAGAAGATGGCACTTTACAAATGACTTGGCGAGTGGTAATTTGGACTTGGGGCAGACCTGGACTCTTAATTATTTACACTCCAATTTATTCTCATTCCCTACCTTCCCTTTCCAGCCTCCTTCCTCCCCAGGCGCTCCGCAGCGCTGTCCTACCTCAGAGACCTCTTCAACATCCTTCATCTCACTTCCAGCCCTTCCCTCCAAAGCTGAGGACCAAATTCTAATCAGAACACGAGCAGGTAGCTTCAGGTTTGCAAAGAGCATGAGGAAACCATGGCCACATCCTGCGTGAGGCATTGTGGAACCACAGAATGGTTTGGGTTGGAAATGACCTCTAAAGGTCATCTAGTCCAACCCCCCTGCACTGTGCGTGGACATCTGCAACTGGAGGAGGTTGCTCAGAACCCCATCCCACCCGACCTGCAATCTTCATGTGGATATGAAGAGTGAGAAGACCAGGAGGTGTGAGCTGCACTTGTGTGGTGAAGAGATGGGTCAGGACAAGGGTCTTCTTGAGGTCTGAGGTGTAACCTCTACATCTAAAGCTGGGTCCCAGAGTTATAGAATCATTGAATGGTTTGGGTTGGAAGAGATCTTAAAGCCCATCTAGTTCCAACCCCCTGCCACAGGGTTGTTTCCACTTCCCTTCTCCAGCACTTTTGCCCATCGTCTCTTGATTTTCAACCATGACTTTAACTGGATGCCTTGAGCTGCAAATATGCTTTAAAAATACCTATTTTTGGTAAGAACCAAACTGAAAGATGGGGCAGAGGAACAGCAGTTGAGCTCCCAATGCTTCCTTTTTTTTTTTGTGAAGGCTACACTATTGCTGCATCATCAGATGGTGTAACCTCACTTCTAGCACTTACTCTCCCATCTTTGCATCCACTTCTGAGACCACGAATAGAATTCCAAAGGCAAAAATGGACCAAAATGAGGACTCATGGATCTTCTGCCATGACTGCAGCAAGGTTGAGGGTCTCTGTGTGGGAACTTGGTTAAATAACTTAAATTTGCACCCTGGGGGTTCTCTGCCATGGAGTAATGTGGGTCAGCGTGATGAACGTTGTTGCCCTGATTCCAGATTGTGCTGTGGGGACACCAAAACCTTGAGGGATGCATCCAGCAGCCCCAGATGTTGCAGCTGAAATCTCCCTCCTGCTTTTTTTTTTCTTTTTATTGCAGTTAATTGTAGTAATGCAGCTTTGGGTAGGTCCTCACGAGATATGTGAGGTTGAGGCTTGTTGGTGCAGGCTTGTGACACCAGCTGGGACCTCAGCAGCTCGATGGTTGTATCAGCGTTCTGGGGTGTCCCTTATTTCTGTGTGTGGTGGCCACAAAGGCCAGCTGGTGTATAATGAAGCCAGATTGTTGACACACAGCTAACGTTTTGAAAGCACTGCTGACAGAATCAGCGTCCACATGTCCTTGATGAGCATTTGGACCTCAACACCAAGGTGACCGCGAGGCAGCAACGTGTCCTCGTGGTAGAGAAGTGGAACAATTGCATGGGTTGTGTTCCAAGTGGCGCCAGCAAGTCAAGGGAGGGGATCCTTCTCCTCTGGTAAGGCCACACCTGGAGTACTGGGCTCAGTTTTGAGCTCCCCAGTACAAGGCAGATGAAATGAAGCCAAGAAAGGGCCATGAATACGGTGGACTGGAGCATCTCTCCTATGGGAGAAGGCTGAGGGACCTGGGACTGGTGCGGTTGGAGAGGAGAAGGCTCTTGGCGATCTCATCAATCTGTAAATGCAAAGAAGACATCCAGGATGTCCTCCGTGGTGCCAGGACACTAACTGAAACATGGAAGGTCCCACCTGACACTTGGTACAGGTTGCTAAAGAGGTGGTGGAGTCTCCATCCTTGGAGATACTTGGAATGGGCAAAGTGGGCAAACCTAAAGCATGAGCAATTAAAGTCTCTTGGGGGGTAGATGAGATGGTGGCAGATGTAGGAACGGATTGTCCCCAGGATGGGTTTACTCTGCTCATGAACCAGCTGGTCCTCTGTGGCCATGGAGAGGCCTGGAGGGTGCTGCCTCATCTCACCAGCTTTCCTCACCTACTCAAAAGTTGCTCTTCATTCCTCCTATCCCAAGAACTCAGGACAGTCTCTACTCAGGTACATGGTGGGGGTTGGGCTTTTGTGTCTGGTACTTCTGCTGTAAAAATGAAGTTTATCAGCAAATGGCTCATTTTCCTGGTGTTTATTTTCTTCTTCTCTTTCAAAGCCAAGTTGTGGTAAGGTGCCTACACCTGGAGCATCGCAACAAGGAGCTCCAGCCTGTTGGTTCCATCAGAAACAAGAGACCATCAGGCTGTGCTTCGTTAAGCTCTTTTAATTTCTCGTTCCCCCCCAAGATGTGTTGTAAAGATCTAAAAAAAGATCTAAACTGCGGCCGTTTGTGGGAGGGTGTGAAAGGCAGCCAGGGGATTGGTAGCTGGAGATGGTCAGGTGCATCTCATGGGTGATCTCCCTCCCATCCTCACTCACCCTGTTTCAACTCTTGGCCTCAGAAGGTCAGGGGGAAGGATTTACCACCTCCATGGTACATATTGGGGCAGGATTAGAGCAAATGCACCGAGAGGATTCAGTCCGTGCAGGGTTGTGGTTGGTTTTGGGTCTTTTTCCCATTTCATGCACCAACTTTTCCTGATCCTGTGTTGATGAAACCTTCAAACAGCCATTGCCTGGACATGAGACCTACTCCCAGTGGAGCTACAAAGTGGGGGTTCACTGGAATTAGGGTCACACAATTGTTAGGAAAGGTTGGAAAAAACCTTTAAGATCATTGTGTCCAGCCTTTAAGGGTCAGAAGATGCCAAATGACACCTGCTGGGTACTCTCCTAGGTCAGCATTTGGTTTTTTCATTCCAACCTGATTCAATCATAAACCAGGAAGTGACGTGAAGGACCTTGCATTAAAATGTTCAAGCTGAAGGCAACAAGTGTTCTAAATGACCAGGACAGCCATGTGATGTAGTTGTAGCATGTAAAGGCCTTTTATTTAGGTTTTTAATTATAGGGATTAGTTCCTCTGTGAAGAGCAGGTTAGAGATTGTGGGTGCCAACCTGGAGCCAACATCAACCTGGAGCTGGCCTCCAAGCCCCAGGGGCAGCTCACAAAATGAAAAGAGAGGACATGTGGCCACAGAGCCAGCACCGAGAAGAGGAAGGAAAGGGAAAGAGGTGAGATGTGGCCACAGAGCCAGCACCAAGAAGAGGAAGGAAAGGGAAAGAGGTGAGATGTGGCCACAGAGCCACCACCGAGAAGAGATGTGGCCACAGAACCACCACTGAGAAGAGGAAGGGCAAAGTCCATCTGCTATAAATGTCCTACAGGACACAGGCTGGTCAATGGGCTGTCCCTTTCCATGGTAGGACCCTTTCCTGTGCACTTAAGATTTTGTCTCTGGTGACACTGAGGCATGTCAGCCTGGGCTGACACTACAGAAGGTGCAGGTTTGGTAGGGTCACCAAGGTGGGCAGCACTGCCACAGCAGAAGGCAGAGCGTTGGCAGGGCCACCATGGGGAGTAGCACTGCCACAGCAGAAGGCACAAAGTTTGGCAGGACCACAAAGGCAGCAGAACTGTCATGGCAGAAGGTGCAGGGCCACCAAAGTGGGCAGGGAAGGGCCATCACCTCCCAGCTCAACCTGATCCATCCCTCTGTGTCCCAGCTTTGCTACTTGGACCTCAGGGTGTTCTTCCAGTTCCTGTAGGGTCCTCTGATGAGCACCATGCAGCAGCAACATCGTTAGAACATTGATTTCCAATTGGTCACCTGGTCTTCAAAAGAGCATGGAGGAAGAGGGAACCCCCTCACTGGCTGGCCTCCCGCAGCTCAACCAGGAGATGGTAGAGCTTCTCTGTCATGGCCACCTGGTACAGGAGCAGGAGTGGGCAGTGAGTGTGAGGTCCTCATAGCCACGTACTGCTGCAGCTCCACAATAAGAGCCACGGTGGCTTTGCTCAGGCCATTATGGCTGGGGTCCCTGGTGCCAGTAAGATACATACCGGGTAGGGCTGTGGGTCATGGAGGCGGCGGTGAGCAGGGTGGAGCAGGCTGAGCGATGCCTGCGCGTGGTTCCTCACCTCCAGCAGGCTGGGCAGCGGTTCACACACCTGCAGGGGTGGAGATACAGGACCATGTCCACATGGGGAGTCACCCACCCAGTCTTGAGCCAGCTCCAGGCTGGACTCTGATGCCACTGTTTCCAAGATGGCACCTGGAACATCTCAGGAGCAAGGAAATACCCTTTGATGCTGCTGCCAAGATACCACCACCCCGGCTTGGTCCTTCACCCAATGTAGAGGAGGACACCCCAGTACCAGAAAGCAGAGACACCCCTTACCTGGCCATCTCTGAAGTATGTGCGATGGAGGCACTCCACAGTAGTGGGCACAACCTTGCTGGTCTCACCGAGCCTCCCCAGTACGCGGATCGCCAGCTCCTGCCCCACGCTGGGTGAGGGCTCCTCCTCCAAGGCCATGAGGTCCATGAAGGGGTGACCTGCAGGGCTGCCAGGTTAGGGACCAGCAGATGCATGGGACATCAGGGAGAGGTTAATGGAGCAGGTCAATAAGGTGGCACCATCGCAAGGGTGTCCCAACTCACCAGCAGCATCATAGAGCCGATAGATCGTCTTAGTCCCTGGGATCGTCATCTTCTCCTCATCTTCTGTGAGCTTCAGGCACGGGGAGCCATTGACCTCCACCAGCTGGAGGAGAAGGAGATTAAGGGGATGGTCATCTTATTTTTGCCACATGCTGGTGCTAAAGGTCATGCTGAGCTGTGTCCTCTATGTGTCCCTGCGTGCTGTGGAGGTCACTGATGCAAACCAGCTCAATAAATGGCAAAAAAAAACCCCTCAGACCACCCCAAAGTTGGACATCCTGCCACCTCCTGCTTGGAAGCTTCTTAAAGTACTCATGAACATTTATTTCCAAGGAGGACACAGATGGTGGGATTGAGCATGCCCCCAGCAAACTGGCAGATGACACCAGCTGATGCTCTTGGGGAACAGGATGTCATCCAGAGGTACCTGGACAGGCTGGAGAGGTGGGCCTGGGGGAACCTCTTGAGGTTTTCCTGGGGAGTGTCATCATGCCCACACCCCACCCCAGGCCAAGCAGGTCCCAGAGCTGCTGCCACCACTACCTTGTACACGCAGCCCAGCGATGGCTGCAGGGGACACGTCACCAGGTGCGTCCCAACCCCGATCATGTCGATCTCGTTCCCCTGGTGCGGCAGAGAAGACGACCATCAACAGCCCAGTCTGGTGACTGGTTTTAAAGCCCATGCCAAAACCAGAGCTATAGGGACAGGACAGAGGATGCCCTGCCCAAAGGTGCCCTGTGTCTGTCTGTCCCACCCAAACCTCAGTGGCGCCAGCAAAAGCCAAGGTGATGTCACAGCTCTACCAGCAGCCACCTCACCTCCTGGCTGAACTCCTCCAGGCTCTGCTCACTGATGTCGTTGCTGACAGCGATGCGGATGGTCTCAAACCAGGGCACCTGGAAGCTGGAGAGGACTTGGGGTTTGGGGAGGACCCATGACCCTGCTCACAGCACCCCTTGAACCACACCAGCTCCCACGCCAGCAGAACAGGGTGCTCACGGTGGGGCAGCTGGCGACCAGAGGCAACCAACCCAGGCTTACTGGGACACTCACTGAGCACCACAGGCTCGCAGCACTTGGCGGATCTCCTTGGACTGCTGGGCCAGGTCGCCGCTGTCCAGCCGCACCCCGATGGCCCGGTAGCTCAGCTGGTGCAGGGCCAGCGCCACGGCACAGAAGTTGGGCAAACCGCTCCTAGCATGGGCAAGGAGAAGGTTGGTGGGACAAGGAGCCAGCAGTGGATCCAAGCCCTCTATCAAGCAACAGAGAAGCATGAGAATACTCCAAGGTGGACTCATCCGAGATTCAAAGCCACCAAGAAAGGAGGGACATGCCCATCCCCTCTGCCACGGTGGCAAAACCACCTCAAGAGGACCCACCATTCTCACCTCCTGACACAGTACGTGTCCAGCAGCCCCTGGAAGTCATGTGGGAAGGTGATGGCGTAGGACACGAAGGCGGCCAACTCGCCCCGGTTCGTCTTCTCGGGAGGGGTCTGGAGGAGCTCACACACCCGTGGCAGCCACGACTCAGCCAAGGCTGGGAAATCCACTGGTTCTCCTCCTGCCAGCGGTGGCAGCTCCTGCGCAGGGAGGTGGGTGGTAGGACATGGGCTTTGCACATCCCATGGCATCTTCCAGGATGCCAGGTAGAAGATCCCATGGTGATGCTCACCCGGGGCTGCACCTCCTCCAGTGAGGTGAAGGACATGATGAAGGAGTGGGCGATGGTGCCACACACCGGGATGCCGTAGAGCTTCCCTGCCAGGATGTTGCTGGTGCAGTCAAAGCCTGTGAGGAGAGACAGGGGGACAAGGGGACACATGCCCATGAGTGACACCGCAGCCACAGTGCTGCGAGGTGCCACGGAACTGCACTCACCCCCGATGTAGGAGTATCTGGAGGCTGAAAGGGCACCGTCTGGCCCCTGGGCACGACGAAGCCCCATCTCCATCAGCTTCATATCTGGGCCGGCGAGCAGTCGGAAACGGGATGCGTTTGTGGCCACCAAGCTACAGGGAGGAAGGGACAGGTCACGCCAAGCTGAACATGAAGCTAGGACACAGTCAAGGTCAGGAGTGGCTCCAGGACCATCTCAGCTCAACTATAGCCAATGTGTGGGGACGGGGCAGGGACCGCCGCAGGACTCCAGTGTGCCCCTGTCCCCTGCAGGACAACTTGAGGGGTTCACTGTCCCTCTCAGAGTTGTCTCTGTCCCCTTGTCCCTTAGATCCCTCTGAGAGATGTCCCTGTCCCCTTAAGTCCTCCTGTGAGCTGTGCCCTGAAGATGTCTCTGAGGGATTCCCCTTTCCCCCCACAAGGTCCCAAAGGAGACTACTCCTGTTCCCCAGGTCCCATTGGAGGATGTCTCTGTCCCACAGGTCCCCCTCAAGGGCTGTCCCTCTCCCCCTACCGCAGGTGCCCCAGGTCCCCCCCTGTCTCCAGGTCTTCCTTGAAGGGCCTGGACATGTTCCTGTGTGACCTAAACTAGGTGATCCTGCACAGGGGTTGGACTAGATTCTCTTTCGAGGTCCCTTCCAACCCTTAAAATTCTGTGATTCTGTGACTTCCAAGGTCCTCCTTCTCCTGCAGGTCCATGCCCCCCAGTGAATGTGGAGGTCGGGGCACAAAGCAGGACGTGTCCCTACCTGGCATAGTTGACCAGGCACAGCAACATCGTCTCCAGCAGTTGCACCACCAGCAGCGGCCCCTTCACCTGCAGGAATGGGACCTGTGGGGGACAACCAGGCGGTGACGTCCCCGTCCTCCCCAAGGACACTCCAAAGCACAAGAGAGGTCCCAGCGTGTCCCACCCCAGCGAAGACGACGGATCCCTCTGGCACAGCCGAGATGGTCACGTCCGAGGCATCCAAGGTGGCCAAGTAATCGAAGAAGGCGTCCTCGGTGGTGCTGGGCAGGACAGAGCGCAGGTAGGCAATGTCTGCAGGAGAAGAGCTCAGCGGGCACCGGGGCTGGCGGTCGCCAGGGACGTGGGGTGGTGTGGGAGGGATAGAGCCTCTTGCATCGGGGACAGGTGACAGCTTGAGGGCACCTCACAGCACTCACCACCCCAGAAAGAGACACAGTGAGGACCCCCACCATGTCCCCTCTGCAGGACTGGCCATGGGAACACTGTCTTCCTGGAGGGTGTCCCAGTGTCCCCCATTTCCCTGAGGGCTGGCCATGTCTACTCCCCTCATATCCTCTTGTTCCTCAAGTTCCTCTGAGATGTCCCCATGCCCTGCGGGTCCCCCCAGGGAGTTCCCTTGTCTGGCAGATTCCTCTGAGATGACCCTGTCCCCCTTAAGACCCGCTGAGGGGTTCCTCTCTCCCCCACAGGTACCACTAGGGGGGTCCCCTTGTCTCCCCACAGGTTCCCCCCACCAAGGGCTGTCCCTCTCCCTCCACCACAGGTCCCCTCTGAAGGACCCTCAGGGGTTCCCCTCATCCACCAAGTCCCCTTTGAAGGACACCCAGGGGTCACCCCTGCACCCCCCCGAATGACAGTTGGGGGTCGCCCTGACCCCAGGTCCACTCTGAAGTATTCCTAAGGTTCCCCCCTGTCCCCACGTCCCTCCAGAATGACCCCCTGAGGTCCACCCTGTCCGCGGGTCCCTCCAGATGACCGCCAGGGGTCTCCCTTGTCCCCAGGTCCCATCTGAAGGACCCCTGGCACTGCCCCCTGTCCCCCAGATCACTGCTGAAGGACTCCTGTGGGTCCCCCTGTCCCCAAGTCCTCCTCGCAAGGGCCCTCAGGGGTCCCGCCTGTCCCCACGTTCCTCCCCAACGGACCCCCGGGGGGAGGTCCCCCCCTCGCTCCCCTCACCAGCGGCAGAGAAGCGGAAGGCGCGGAGGCCTCGCAGCCCCTCGGCCAGGCCGGCGCCCAGCGCGAAGGCCCCGCGGAAGGGCCCGCGGCGGAAGAAGAGCTCGGCGGAGGCGGGGGCGCGGTGGCGGCCCGCCCGCCACTGCCCGTAGGCCATGGTGAGCTGGTACAGGTCGGCCAGAGGCGCCATAGCCCGGCCCGGCCGCGGGGCAGGCACCGCCGCAGCCGCCGGTGCCCCAACCGGCTCTGCCTTACCACCCCCAAGGGGGCTACACCCCGCTGTCGCCCGCCTCGCAGTACACACCCATGCACCCTGCTT
>WTSP01019907.1:0-14867 GCA_025331215.1 Actenoides lindsayi
GTCTTCGTTTCGGACGTCTGGGTGGGGGGGGTCGGCGGGCCGCGGGGGCTGCGGCGTGGGCGCCCGGCCCCCCCCCCCCCCGCCCCCCCCCCCCCCCCCCCCCGAGGGCAGCGCCCCCGCCGCGGGCCCTCCGCCCCCCTCATTTACGCCTTCGTGGCTTTCCCCAGAAAAAAAAAAGGGCAGACTCTTCCTGCCGCTTTTCCCTCCCCGGCTCGTCTAGAGAGGTGCGGGCGGTGGGGGGGGGGCCCCCCTCCGGGCGCGGCCCCCCATACGCCGTGCCCCGCCGCCGCTTCGCGTGACGAGGCACAGCGGCGTGCTCCCCCGCCCGCCCCGGTACCGCTGTGGCTGCGCGGGGAGCCCCGGACGGGCAGCGCCCCCTCAACACCCGTGTCGCTGGGGAGGCCAACGGGGGGGGGGCGGCCGGCGCCTCCCGCCGCTCCGGCGGGACTCCGGCTCCGCGTTTTGCGTGCGGCCGCCGTGTCAGCCGGGGAGCGCCGAATAACAAAGACAAGTTTGAGAGCAGCCGCCGCCGCCGCACAGGCTGCCAGTGACGTCAGGGAACAATGCTGCCGCCAGCCAGCCCGCCCCGCGCTCGCCCGCCGTCCCTTAAAGGCGCACGGCCGCCCCGCGGGGCCCCCCGCGCCCGGCGAAGGGACGGGGGGGCGCCCGTACCGGCCGCCCCTCCTCGGTCCCCCGGTCCCCGCCGGCGGGTTCCGGTGGCACGCTACCCGCCCGGGCGGCGAACGGCGCCGGGCCGCCGTGTCATGGCTCCCCGCCGCGTCGCGATCCGCCACCGCCTGGCCTCCGCTGCTCGCAATCGCTCCCCTCAGCTGCCCGAGAGACACGGCCTCCGCACGGGCAGAATCACTCTGCCTCCGCCGGGCCGGGCCCCGTCTCTGGGGGGTGCGTCGGGCCGCTCCGTGAGGGGCAGGGCGGGCCGGCCGGCAGCAGTCGCTAGGGGCGTAGGGAGCACTGGGGGCCGCAGCCCCGGCGACGCGGCCTGAGGCCCAGGGGCAGGTGCGGGACGTGCAGGCCCCGCTGCCAGGTGCTGCACGTACGAGCGGTTACCCATCAAAGGAGTATTTTCTTCAGAGGTCTGGGCCCTCCGGGGCCGCGCCATTACCAAGCAGCACAGCCCCAGGGGCTGAGGACCTGAGTGTTTCCAGCGAGTTTGGCAGGATGCCACCCTCAGCTACTCCACCAGCGACTCTCACTCCTTCGGTTTTACTGTGCGCTGCCCTGCTCCAAGAGCCATGCCAGCCCCAACGATTTTAACCCGCAGTCCACAGATTAAAACAGCAGATACTGTTTAGTCAATGCAGCCTGTTAAATCATTCCACTCCTGCACAGTGTTTGATGTCCATTATTAAAACAGGTGCTGAATAAAACCCAGTCTTTTAAGTAACCGACACTGGCACTATAGCAATATAGTCATTTCCTGATAATCACGCAGATGTCATTGCATCCTACCTCAATAGTAAATTAATTTGCAATTAATATATTTAAGGCATCAGCTTGGTAAGGTGTCCAAACTTGTCTTGGACACAGGCAAAGTCAAGCAGGAGGTTTGATGTTTCCTTGCTTCAAACCATCTTGCAGAAATACAAGATGAGAAAATTAAACCTATCTCTGTGCAGAAAACCAATTACAAGGGCATAGCCTGTCCGCTGTATTTAAGCATAACTTCCACTGATGTCATCCAGGCAGAACACAGATTGGTAGTAACACATTTACTTTTTCAATAATATTTTTATAGTTTTGCTGCAGAATACTTTCCACATCACCACATCACACAGGATTTACCAGCTGCATCACCCCGCCAGCTTTTGGGAACTAAGTTGCTCGATCAGTACCCGGCTGGGAAAATAAAGAACTTGCAGGAAATAAGTGTGGTTATTTAGCAGGTGCCGTTGCGCCCTCTGAGCCTGTCTCTACTAAACGGGCATTGCCACACGCCTTTGAGGGGCACCCAAGGCTCTGTAGGCAATACCTGTCCACAGGGGATGCGCAACTGCAACAGCCTCGGCCACCTGCAGTTGTAAGAGATCGGACAGCACGTGCAGTGACAGCAAGAGTTGGCTCGTGTCACAGCCAGTCCCAACTGCTACACCTGCCTGGATGCCCTGCATGGTCTCAGTTGCAGTTGACATTCCTTATTGCCTCCACAGGCTGCTTTGGTCATCCACTAGGTTTCTGCCCAGAAGTGGTTGCAGCAGTCAGTTTATCTAGTGTATCAATTTGTCTACAAATTAAGTTTGACTCCCTAAAGATTAGGAGGGCCTTAGTTTTCTCCGACCTGTGCCAATATGTGATTCATGAAATTAGAAAGGTGCCGCTAACCCGTGTTAGCTTTCAGCCAGGGCCTGGGCTAACACACAACAAAGAATAAAGCGCCTTTTGAGCTGCTTCAGTTAACTGCCTGTTACCTGCCGGGACATAAATGGTGGACTGGCCACTTCGACTGAGAAAAAGGTTTGGGAATGTACATGTATGCTAGGGCTGGCTTAGGTTACTCAGTGCTGTCCCAAGAACACCCCTGCAAAGAAAATGCTCAATTAGCCTGATCAGCCTAATTTTCCAACTCTGTTGCAATGTCAGAGTGAGGCAAAAAGCAGTATTTGCACCACGATGAAAGATTAGGCCCTTTCTGTTTGTTTTAAGAGACCAGGCTGCTTTTTGTGAATGAGCCCTCTTGACAATTTTAATTGCAACAATTCTCCATCCAAGTCTGAAACCAGAAGGCTGCACAAGCTTCAGCACACGATCTTGGGTCCTTGTCTTAGCAGTGTTACGCTGCTGTAGTAGCAAAGCCATCAGCGAGCAGACAGACAGTTATCCACATTATTCCATGCTCTGTGGTGGGCCTGTCCGCAAGGGATTAGACCAAATCTGCTAACCTCATTTCTGTTATGTAACCTAAGACAGATCTGAACTCTTTTCTCCCGAGGATTGAATGTTAAACCAGAATATCACCTCCCCCTAACCCTCTTCAGCTGTAGTTCAAATTAGGTTTTGCGGCTATCATAATTCATACTGAACTGTAATGAAAATGGAATCGAGTGAGACGGCATGTAGACATTGTGTATACAAGTAACCTGGCTGTGTCTAGACAAGTTTTATCAGGTAACTGCTATCAGTGCAGCTTTTTGCAGCACGGAGTTTAGCGTAGACCATGGAGAGTGAAGGCACTAAATGCTTCAGTCACAAGACCACACTGAGCTATTGGGTACTACAGCCATTACTCACTAACCTGCCTAGTTTAAGACCCAACTCAAGTAAGCTCAACACAAAAAGCAGGTGTATAACATGCACAAAAGACAGTCTGTGATGAGTACTGGTTTCATAATAGGGTCTGACATCAGCATTGCATTTCTTGTAGCTATTTGTGATAGTCACGGTTGCACCCACGGTACCACCACACCTGGTGGTCCCCAAATACACACATTTTTAAGTCTCTTGACTCCTCACAGAACTGTTAATCCATCCAACTGTTCATCAACGCAGATTTACTCTTCTGCAATAACCCATGGTCTTATGTCATGCAAATGCTAACTCAGATCAATAGTTATGTTGAAGTTTAGCTAATAGTGCCTCAAAATGACTGAGAACAAATCATTTTCAGATCTAGCCACAGCATAGGATGCCAGGAGTAATACTTCTGGATGCAGGTAAATGACACCAGTGTGAAAGTGAGATTAAGTTTAAGTAAGGCTGCAGTCAGGCTGTGCATATTTCACTATGCAGTGAGAAACTGGTACAGTTTGAGGACTACGTCCATTTTTATCTTTTCCTTAATAGTATGGGAAAGAAAACAGAGTTTATTTGGAGTCTTAAATTAGAGATGAAATTGCTATGCAAAGACATTAAGGAAATTTGCAGTTATGCAACTGGAGTCCTAGAGGAAAAGTAAACAATTTTACTGAGAAAAACAAATTGAAAACAATTATGAGACATTAAGAGGTAAGTGGCTAGAGGTTTGGGGTTTTTTTCCCCCCCCTCGTCCCTTCTCCTTTTGAGGCCTGAAAACATTTGCATATGGTCTTAAATTTGATCCCTCCTTGGTCTTCCTCAAACTATACTAAGTCACAGTCATTTGTGACTAAAATGAGGGACTGGACCCCTCTAAAGGAGCTTCAGTGCAGCAGGCAAGGAAAGGAGCATCATCAAGGCATTTTTCTAGTCAGAGGAAACACCTCTTATCTTTCATGGGATTTTACACTCACATCTCCTTTTACAGTCATTCTTTCTGAATCAAGCTGCTATTTATGCCAGTCTTCTGCAAATTGTTCCATGTACTCTGAAGCCTAACTCTTCTAGGATGCCACTCTTTGGGGTGCCACAGTAAGGCAACATACTCAAGTCTCTAGTCTTTCAAACACAAGACCCAAGTATCTATGACTCTTGAGTAACCAGGGAGGAACTTTGCCCCCCAGCTCTGTTAAGCGTGAGGTATACCCCGAGAATGATCAGAGCTGTAGTTTACAGTATTGTACTCAGCCTCCACATGTACACCGTGCTGGATTAAGCAAGGTGATGCGATTAGTTTGGCAAAGAGAATAAAGCCTTTAAAAATATAACAGGAATAGCACTGAAAACCAGCCTGTATGCCTTCAAGAGTCAAGGATACAGCTTAAAAACAGAAACAAGGGAGAGCTGAACGGATAGGAAGAGAAGGTATGCCACATGCTTAAAACATACTTAACATATGTGAGCTGAAGAAATGCAGCATTGTAAACATGGTATTTATATAGTGCTGAAAGTATACCTTTATGGGGATATATAGACATTAGTAACCCAGAGCATGCAATTTTTTCTCCTGAAGAAAATAAAGGACACTGCCCTGCCAGAACCAAATCAAAGTCCAAATTCAAGACCGAAGCACATCTCTACTTAGAGAAAACTCAAATCAAAGTTTGGCCTGGGGTGAAGTCACTTGACTTGTGCAAACCTTGCCTCTAAAGCAAATAGTTTCCAAACACTGCAACTGAGATTTGTAAATAGGGACTTCAGTCACTTCTGTTATTAAACTCTTTTCTAGGGACACCATACAGTTTCACTAGAAAAAAAAGTGGAAAAGAAAATAAAACCATATCCAAGTTTAAACTTATTATTCAAGCAGAATATAATTAGCACAGCTGGAAGATGGCCAGAGTTCTATGTGCAACATCATGTTCTTGCAAAAAATACCCAAGGATTTTGAATGCCCATGAACGTCAGGACCATATTCGTAATCTGCTCCAAACAATGCAAATCAGGTAACCACTGCGGATTCCTGTTTCAGAGATGGTAGAGGAAATACTCCTTTGTTGTTCTATCATTAGACTACTCACTGCCAGATTTTGACAATAAGCAGGTCTTCCTTTAACTTCACTGAGTTTTAATGGAGAACGATAATGAGATTTAAAGAATAACAAACACAGTCATGTGTAGAGCGTGAATATTGAAGTCTGAGTCCTACTTCTTTTCTTCCCTTGTCTGCAGCGCTTATCTGATGCAGTCAAGAAACAGAGACGACAACACCAGTACTAAGCAGAGAACTCTTAAGCTGAACTCTGGTCAGAGTTTCTGAGAGAGATTTTAGTCTAAACTAGCCAGCCTGACAACAAGAAGCTAGAGCAAATAACAGTAAAATAAGATGTTATTATAAGGACAGTGAGGACTGCTTCGTATCAGACAGAATTTGCCAGACAATTACAATGCTTCGTAACACAGCTAATCATGCTAAATAAAATGTACCCTTAAACACACTTAGGACTAGACTCTCAATGGGTCCTCCCATTTAGCATGCAGCGTAATTTATTTTTTTTTCCCCCTAACCAACTTTATTTTGTACAACGAGGGATGGCTAATACAATTTTGGGAAAAAAATATAAATTCATAAAATATGAATAAATAACCGTAAGTTATTTACACAAATAAACATTCTGCAGCACGGGATTTTATTCAGTAATTGCCATATTGGTCATAAAACGTGCCTGAGAGCCCAAAGTGTTACTTTATTGCATTTAGTAGCAACAATCAGCCTCCCAATTTTTCACTGCCTTAGCAGACAGTATGGTTTTCGGCTCTCTAAAAAGAGGTGAAAAACCAAACCAAAACCCAGGCTCTTTCATGTGGCTGTACACTCCACAGGCATGCATGCAAGGGGCACAAAAGAGAATCAAGGTTTGAACTGTGATTTGTGAAGTACAGGAAAAAAAGAAAAAAAAAAGACAAGGCAAAGCAGCAGTTTTCCTTCCTATTCTGGGGGGGGACTACACAGAGTAGAGGGAGCAGTGAAGAATTTTGTAACAAGACACTCCTGCAAAAGTACCACAGGCAACAAATTCCGTACAGCCGAATAGGAGAATAAGTGCAAAACTGAAGACAACAGGAAGAGGTGTGGTCCCTAATGCATCATTTGCTGTATTTTGTTGTCTACGAGCCAGGAGAAGTAGAAGGCCACTGAAATTCCTAGACAACAGAAGAGCCCAGAGAACTACTGAATTAGCAGGCTTCCTAATGCTTGGGACTTTTACATTAAATACTTGACCTAAGAAAGGAAACATATGCTTTGCAAGAGAGAGTATTCATGAGCTGATTTCCCCCTATCTTAATTAAAAGATTAATTAAGATAAATAATATCATTAAGTAATTTGGAAACACTACCCCCCCCCCCAGTAGTAGACATTCGGTTAAACACTGCAGCCAAGGGGCACATCACGAGGACTCCAGTTACGCAGACACTTGTAACTGGAGGAAAGGTGCAGTTGTGATAGAAATTTGGGAATTCTATTCAGGTGAGCTACAGATGTGATAGAGAACGTAGATACTGATGCAGCACAGTTACCTCACAATTTGGATAATTAACCCACGGGTAGTCAAGAATTGACAGTATTGCACTAACTACAGAAACTACTGCATCCTGAAAACATTGCTGGGATTATCTATCGTGTATTTTCATCTCAGTAGAACTCTAATGCGGACAGCTTCCTGAACAACTTTTAGTGTGTTAACCCCCCCCACCCTCATCCCCAAACACTCATGGCTATTTCAAGTAAGTGTAAGAAAAAGAAAGACAGAACTACAGATGTCACTTCTGCATACAATCAATGCGTCCCTCCCCCACTGAAGTTCAATAAGGATTGTTAGTACATCATTGTAGCTGGTAATTGTGTAGGTACACATGGTAATTGCATGTATTTGCACTAATTATGTAAATGCACAATAATTAAAGCTCCAGGGTTCTCATGGTAAATTTTTAAGACACTCATGGATTTGTCATGGCAAAAGTGTCAGTCATGTAGCCTAGTGGGAAAGGGGAGAGCGAGGTAGCTCAGGAGAACATACTTCTTAAATAAAATACAGAGATTTTTACATAAATAAGTGGCTAGAGTACACTAGTCCATCATCAAACACAGCTGTCATGCCTAGGCACAGTTTCTTTCAGAGTCTGTCAGTCTTGAAAAAAAATAATTAAAAAGACCAAAACACATTGAGTTTCTCATGGTAGGTTAAAACTATAGTTTAAGTATTCCCACACTTTCTCCACTTAATGTCACAGCTTTTCCCATTTAACCAGTGAACGGCAGGAAGAAAAACAGATTTGTGCTCTCTTTTTTTCTATTATGGCAATCACTTGCTAATGTTACCAGTTTGCTCCCTCTCCCAGAGGCCTTATCACACTCCACTGAATACGTCAGTGGAAATATCCTGGCACTGCTTGGATTTCGATCCATCTCCCAGCACCAGGTGTTGCCTTAATGCAGGACTCATATACTGAAGGTTCAAGTTGCTTTTGTCTCAGGGTTTCCCTCCTTTTCTACCCTCTCCTAAGGCTTTCAGCCATTCTGCCCACCCTCAGATCTTCAGAAGCAGACTTGCAGGTTTCCTCAGGGGAAGACCCCGAGGTTTCTGCAAGCACATCCCCAGTGCACCAGGCAGGAGCTGCCCATTCCTCCCCCCCACCCTACGCTGCAGCCCAAGGCTGAGCATGCCATGGCACAGCTGCTCACCAGAGCTTTTGCTGCTGTACTCCACACACCTTTAGGGTCTTGGGGAATTAACAACTTCAGGCATACAAAGAAGATGCAGCTTTAGAAGCACACAGTGTATGTCATGTCATACCAAGACAGCAAATATGGACACACACTGTCCAGCTGTTTAGCTGTTTTTAATCACCTCCCACAGCAAACCTGATCAGCTCCCTGGAGCAATCCCATTATCCTCATGCCAAGAGCACAAGGCATTGTTCGAGAAGCACAGCAATGTAGCATAAGGTGCTATGAATTCAGAGCACTACTAAGCATTTCACACCGAAAAAGCTTTCAAAACACACTGCTTGAGATCTTAATCGCTTAAGTGCTGGTTTTCAGCCACTGAAAGGTACCTGCATTCATAAAACTGAAACCACTTGGAAAGCACCAACCTGACTTGTAGAAAGACAGGAATATTCTTTATACCACCCCTCATTTGATTTTGGAGGTGCTTGTTAGCCCCCATAGTACAGCTGCAGTCTCACTTATTCATATACAACTACCCATCTTCACTCACAGACACCTCCACAGATAGCATATGCAAGAGCTTTAAACTACCAAGACCCAATAACTTAAACCAAGACACAGAAAATGATCTTCCTTAAAATTTGTAAGAAAGCTTGGAGAAGATTTCTGGGATTTACAACCACCCATAATTACTTGCTCAAACCTCACCCTATATACATAAGGTAAAAAGTTCTATGCTCATACAACTCAGATGTAATACACCCTATCAGAACACGAGCCATTCTTCTTACCTGTACAACCAAAGCCAGGCCACTCGACAGTAACAAAAGACACCCCAAGGACTGCACTACAAGCTTCCCAGACCCTTCCTTCAGGCTCTACGACCTGTATCCAACTGCTTCTTTCAGGCAGGTTTTTAATACAGCTGTTTCAAATTGGCTACTCAGCCACAGCTGGGGCAATCATTAGTTCTCTCTTTAATACTTCCTGGGCTGGAGGAATTAGCAGGAACTTCTTTTTTTCCTCTTTTGTTTGTTTTTCAAACTTATTTTTGAATGTCTCATCTGCCAATCATCTTCTCTCTTTAAAAAAAAACCCAAAACAACAAACCCAACCTAAACCAAACAACCTTTTCTCCCCCAAAATGTCCAAACCCCTGCTTCTAAGAATAGGAGTAATAAATGTTTCTGTACTTACTTATAACATAAGGGAAAGAACATACTAGAACTGCAGTTGAATTGAAATTGTGTATTTTTTTCCTGATGCTCTGAACAAGTTATATACAATTCAGGTGTTTTTTCTGAATAACTAAATAAATGTTGTTTTGAAGATACTTTTTCACTTTTAAAGTTAAAAATAAAGAAAAAAAATGTAGCTACATGATCAAAATTGAACAAATTTAATACAAAATTATTTTAAGAGCAGCTTTTTAATTGGTGGTGTTCAATCAAACACGAAAAGCTGTCTGGGACGGAGACTATTTTCTACTTTGTTTCTCACAGTAGACATGTTTCCAAGGTTTTTATTTCCTATATCAATAAGAATACCTATACTCATGTTTGATAGGTAAGGTAAGGTGTCATTTTAAAATTTTTAATTTGCCGTAACATGTATTTTAATTAATTGAGAATCTTGTCGGAGTAAAGAGGATTTCACACAAAGGCAGTCCTTTTGAGAAAAGAGAAATAGTGCTAAAACAGTGATCTATTGGTTTAATTTTCCAGTAAACTCATCTGTTCTTCAGATAGTGGTGCTGGGTGGATGGCTAATAGACATAGAATATGGGGGGGGTGGGTATGAACGAAGAGCAGATGAGTTGGGTTACAGCTGCAGCACATTTTCTGTGCATCTGTAGGGAATTTTATGTCAGCTTGCCTTTGTTGTACAGCAGCATTGCGAGGCTAAGTTAGAGCTTTAACTTGTGTTAATGCAGGACCAGAGGTCTTTTGGATGTTTATGTTTAGCAACTTGTATGATAAACACTTGCTCCCAACATCAGGAGCCCAAGCTGAGTAAGCCTGCAACCCAGTGAGGTCCCTCGGACCTGATGCTCCTCCACACGCTGCCCAAGTACATTTGCATCGTCAGGAAAAACCTAATATCTCTGTTTGGGGAAGATTTAAAGATCACAAGGAGACGAATGAGTTTGTCTGGGCCCTAGGGATTTTTTTTAAAGGGCTAGTGAATTGAAGACGCTTATGATATCTACTAATATTATTCATACACATCCTTTTGGTATCTCATAGTCTAGCTGTGAACTGCAATACTAGTGATGCCTGGTGCAAACATGGGGTTGTTCTCTTCGTATTGCCTCAATGTCAGCGTTGCTTTTCCAGTATGTTTCAAAGATCTTTGTACCAGTGAGGCCAGTACCAGATCTCCCTTTCAAAGGCAGAAAAACTGTATCATCAAAAGGCAAAATGACTATGGTTTCCTAGACAGTAGAAGAAGGCAATGTAGATATTTTAGCTCTAGTTCTGCTCTCTCTTTACTACACCAGTGCAAGCACCTTTGTTCGGGAAGCATCTCTCTGGTCAGTGCCTAATTTATGAAACAGTTTTGGTTAATCGGATCAGCAAAACCAGTTTGCTGATGCAGCTGACATTCATGTTCCTTAGCAAGAGGAGCTGCATTGTTAACTTGTCAAATATCATGTTCAGTGTCTGAAATTGATAGCTTGGACATGAAAATATCTGCAGTTAGCCAAAGATTACTTATAAATTAAACATCTGTGCAATTCTGTTGGCCCACAAGAAAAAATATGAATAAATGTTGTTAAATACAAGTAGATCTATGTAACTGCAAATACATACATAGCAATGTACATCACATCTGGTGGTTGTGAAATGAACTGGTTGCTCTGAGATGCTCACATGAGAACCGCTGACTCAGCAGGTTATTCAGCAGGGACTGTTGGCATATATCAGTGGTAGCTGTTTCATGCCTGTCCGTGGTGAAAGTGTCCTTTACTGGATATTTGCAACCAAACCACCCAGCAACAGAAGGTATTCTTGCAAATCTAGGCATCATGATTTACTTAAAATATCAGTGGCAGATGCATGACCAAAACCTGTACCTGAACCTGTTCCTGATAGGGAAACTGCATCGTCGAGTGCCTTGTTCCAACAAGTCGGCAATGGTGTCTGCATATTTTAAATCCCTGTGTTGAGTCACCACCATTTAAATGGAATTTAATCCACCGGAGCATGTCATCCTTACTAACCTGCTACAAACCATCTATGGAGTTTTCCTTTTGTAGAGCAGGTGCAGTCCTGTAAATTCCTAGCGTGACCCAAAGCCTGGCAGTTATTTCCTAGTTGCTGTATCACAATATAAGGCTAGGAAGGGAAGCATACTAACGGTTGTTTGTTTGCTGTGCTTGTTCTTTTAAAGAATAATAATGCTGTGGTTCCAAGCAGAATTACACTTGTTCCACTTTCCTTTGCCCTTGAAAATTTAAAGGCATGAAAGTAATCATTTAAGCCATTTCTTCAGCTGTGGGGTTTTATTTTATTTAATCTCTATACATAAACATTTTTTCCAGTACACATGCTGAAACAGCAGCCATTTGACTTCCTGTTATTGTTAATGATGCTACATTTTATGTATTTTGGTTTGAACAGAGGCTCATGCAGCAAGTTTGACTTGAATTAATGGCTTCTTGGCTTTTGAGGAAATTCTTTTTACAAATGCTACTTTTCCATATTTCCTTTCTGGATTTTTTTCTTTTCTTTTAACAGCAGTTAGACGCTATCTGATGGGTAGAGGCCAAAGCAGTTTCAATATGTAGAAGTGGCTTTAGGACCACTTATTTCTACATAGACTTCGCCTTTAAAAACCTGGAATATCCCCAGACCCATCTAGAAGCACATATAGCCTACATTGTATGTCTGGGCTTACTGGTTTTTGTTTAAATACTGAATAAAACTTGTAAATGGAAGCTAGGAACTAGAAGTATTTCTGTTCAGACTCTGTAATCTCATGTGATGAGGAGTGCAGAGGTTACCAGTGACACCTCTAACATTGTGTCCTACACTGGTTTGGTAGGACTTGAAGATTACATCAGTGGAGTACAAGGTACCCTCATCAAATTCCTGAAATCACAAGGCACCCTTGCATACATAAATCTTTGTGAGGACAAAGTACAAGTTCTCGTGCTGCTTGTATTGCTCTATTGTTTTCATAGGTGAGAGAAATCCCAATTATGAGCAATCTGTGCTAATGCAGCCCATCCTCTCCTTGGTGTTGCCTCCTTGTATATTTTAGACTCTGTCCTCAGGAACCAAAGGGAGACTTTGGCCCTACAAGGGAGACAAGAAGAAAAAATGGCCTATCAAATGATGGAGGTTGAAAAAGCAAAAAAAGCAATCAAAAGATTCTCTTAGCCTGATATTAAACATCCTTCCTATCTTGTTTTAAATTGATCTGGACAAAAGGGTAAAGAGAAGTGACTCTGATTTTTTTCAAATATATAAACAATCTTTTTTGCTATTTTATAGTTATGTGGAAGATACATCTTGCCTGAGCAGAATTCATGTAATTCATGTAATATTTAGATACCTGTAGTGAGATTATTTTTCCTGTTTTAATTTGAAGATCCTGCATTTCTCAGTCTTTTTGCTATTGAGACTACTAAAGAATGTAGCTGCTTCTCTGGGGAAAACGTATGCCAAAAAAACTGTCAGTCTGGACCAACAGTACTTATATTCCAAGTATTATAGAACATATGTAACAAGAAGGCTGTTGCTTTCTTTTCAGGGAAGCTGAACAATGAATCCCACAGGGCATCAACATCAAAAAGCAAAGCCAAACCTCCTTCCTTTTCTGTGTTTTTTCTCCACTTTTGTGACGTGAAGTTAAGACCCAAATTCTACAAAATGCTCAACAGGGAAACTTGTGCAGCCCAGTAGCTTCCCTGAGACTCCATTTACATACAGTTTGTTGCAAGATTAGGATCAGAGACTCTTGTTTTCCCTGTCTACCTCCTTGGGTCTTATTTTTTCATTGTTGTGTTTTCCTTTTTGATTTGTTTTGACTGAAGTCCAGTAAAAAACGCTGGTTCATTCTAAATCGTTGTACGCTCTGCTAATTGTTGGGCTGCTGAGGGTCAGCCATGGAGAGTTTGACTTCAGCACAAGATTCAGGCTCATAGAAAAAGTAACTATACTATATGAGATACACAAGGGCCCAGTTCTGCAAGACTGAAGCCTTAAATGATTTGACCAAAAGTACAGCAAAGCCACGAGACATTCATGGTGAAAATATGGCATCCAACTTCAGCCATCCTCCTTCCACGGAGGTCAGAGCATTTATGAGTATCAGTTAAGCAGAGTAAGATCTGCCACCTTTACATGGTCTACTACCATCCACGTGTGCTTGGTAACACAGAGGACATACTTATGCATTCCTGGACCAATGCTACAAGCTAAAGCTTCTCTGAAATCAGTGGCTCTGAATCTGACTGCCAAGTGGTATATGTCTAATCTAGCTATACATTTTAGCTTGATGGTAAAATTTCAACTTCAGAATTTGTTTTCTTTCAGAATCTGAAGGAAAAAGTTGGCACATTAAAGATTTCTTGTGAAAGTTTGAGAAGCCATACTTATCAAAATATTAAACGGTAGTACCAATATTGCAATACTTACTTTACCATAACATTGGAAACAAAAGCAATTGCAATCACTCGGCATGAAATGTTTTCCTCTTAACAAAATAAATGAGAGTGTTGAAATAAATGCGTTTCTGCTCTCTGCCTTTGAAAATGTCATTGAAATCAACTTATTCTCACAAAAGAACTGATTTTCACTCAACATGCATTTTCCAACTGAAAAGTATATGCTCTCCATCAACCTAAATGGCTGCAGGAGCTGGAAAGAAATTATAAATTGGGCCCTTTGGATTTACACAGGAGTAAGTGAGAGCAGAAAGACTATGCAGTGTATGTTAATGGGTGTTAATTCACATGTACCTGCTTTACAGGGATCTGTGGGCAGCTCTGAATACTGCGATATGTCCAATTTCTTTCTGTACGAGTAAAGAAGAATATGAATACTTGAAAAGCCAAAGCCTCCTCTGGAGTAGAAAAGCCAGCCCCACTACAAAGAAATTCTTGTACCTCTTTAATTACTCTTCTTCACCTATAGGTGGAATTTCCACTCCAACAGCTTTAGCAAGAAGCCTGTTAGCCTGGGAGGAGACTTGTGTTTGTCTTTGTACAGCAAACACTGGCTCTGTTGTGCGGTGCCAGTTTCTGATTCTAATGATTTCCTGAATTCATTCTCTTCTGTACCTCAGGGAAGGAAGAGGTGATCCTCTTGAAAATTCAGATAATTGCTTTTATTTGATTTTTATTAAACTTCATTCAAGAATAATATGATGGCTTTTTTTTTTTTTTTTTATTATGTTGTTCATCACTGTAACACTTGTAAATTTACTTTGCTAAAAGAAACAGTTTACTAAGCTGGTTTTAATTCCAGGATTTTTTTTTTTTTTGTGGAGAGAAAACTGGGCTATTTTTTTGAGGTTGTTTTGATTTCAAGGACTTTCCTAATATTGATATCTATTGCTATCTCCACTTTCTTTCTTTAATAGCCCAAGCTTCTTCCCCATCCCCAGCAACCAGAGCGTGCTGTGGTTTATTGCATATGCAGCTGGAGCTGGTGTAGCCGGCTTTGCCCTGGCTGTGCCTGCCTGCCTCAGAGGCGAGGCAGTGTAAGGAATGGTCTTTCTCCCCCGCTCTGGCTATCGCATCACCTGGGTGAAGCTGATACCCACGGTCATGTGCAGATGGTCGTGGGGAAACAGCAGGTTCCAGCTCTGGCAGGAGATAAGCGTGGGGTCAGGCACAGAGCTGCTGTGAGGGTTACCCACCAGCAGCCAGGAGGA
>WTSP01019907.1:14967-50087 GCA_025331215.1 Actenoides lindsayi
TCTGAGGGTTACCCCCCAACCAGCAAGAGGCAACCAGCCTCTGGTTTTGGCTGAGTCACAGGCTCTGGGGTGGCAACTCCAGTGTTCCCGCTGGAAAGCAGGAACATGTGGCAAAGCTCTGGTTAATTAATCATTCCATCCACCTATCTATCCATCCATCCATCTGTCCCTCCCTCCCTCCCAAACTCTTCTGTGGCTGATGCTGCAGGTTACTATTCCCACTGTACACGTGGGGTGACCAATGTGGAGAAGCAAAATGCATAATCTGCACTTAGCAGAAATAAAAGTAGCCAAGCAATTAAAATTCGGGACTGACAGCTTCATGTTACTAACACTAAAAAAGATGGGTTTGGGAAATTTAATCTATTTACCTCTTTGCTGCCAGTGTGACATCATTGATTGTCTATTAATAAGCCACACACAGAGCTACATGATGCCTGGTTTTATGAGAGCTATTATTCTAAAAGTTGGCCATTTAAAGATAAGTGTTTAGGAACATGAGATTTTCATACAGTTTTAGAGCAAGTTTTCCCCTTTTTCCATTTTATCACAGGAAATAACCTCTCAAAACACTGTGAAGACCTTGTAAAAGGCTCTTTTTATCTCAAAAAGTTTTTAACAAGAATCCAGTCATCGTAGGTAATCCCTTTAAACTATGTCAATATTTACTTTTAAGCTTACTTAAGGAGTATCAAATACTCAGTCAGCTGCACTCTCAGTTTAACTGGGACAATTCTCACTGACCGGGAATTACCACTGAATGCTGCAGGGGTTTTACCTTGAGTCCTCATGGTTATGACTTGTGGTGGCAGTAAGGATGATGGGATGTCTGCTGTTAGCTTATGCATCTATCAATGAGTAAGTGGGTCCCCCTGGACTGTTTTTAGTCAGCTGCTGGTCTCCTGCCACATCTGTGACATTCTGTACCCGCCATGAGGTTTCCAGGAGGACCCGCAGTCATTAAAATCATCAGTGCTGGATTTATAAAACAGCATGTGCGTTCATCCATAGCTTTTGGAAGCGATGTGGCAATTTGGCAGCAGCTTGACCCCAGCTCACAAGGGTGATGGAGAGGGTGGGTCACAAACCCTACCACCCCGCAGAGGGTTATGTGCCACGAACGAGCAGCTCTGGTGCACAGCTGATCCCCGACCACAGGACAGGTCTGTTACCGAAAGCCTGTGACTATGAACAGGACTTGAACAGCTCTTACAGGATAATGGGCAGCTATAGTTGGTTGAACATAGGTGTCACTAACAGAGCTAAAGATCCTCAGTAAGCACTGCAACCACTTCCCGTGGCTATCTGCAACCTATAATTTGCGAGAGAAACATATTTTTAATGCTACTGGCACCTAGACCTTTGTTTTGCAGTTTTGATGGAGTAATGACAATGGACCTCGAACTGCAAGACAAAAGACAGGCAGATGGAACACCATTTCATTATATAGTTACTCTATTTCACCCTCACTTTCTTGAGGCAAGGGACAGGTTATTTCATACAAGATGGGATAGCTTGCCTCTGCCCCTCTCTCACAGAGGATGTGTTTCGATCAGAGGAGAAGTCGGCTGGTCCAAGATGTGTCTGGCATTACATTCTTTAGAGTATCTGATGAATGTGTCCTCCTCACATCCTCAGAATTAAACAGATCACCAGTTTTCTGGGCCATAAGAAAAAAATCTTCCATTTAAAACTCGCTTTTTTTTCTATAGCATGGAACAAACAGTTGCTGTCTGTAATGGTTGGGAAGTTTTATTCAGTAAGACCTCTGCTACTGTTGTGACAAAGGGTATTCATGGCACCTCTGATCCCCTTCTTGTCTGTCTGTGAGACATCATAAATAGGTTTAGGTTGGTTGCTTTGTTTGTTTTATAACTAGTGGTCTTATTTTTCCCAGGGAACATTAGGAAGCATTTCCTTGGCTGAGGATGTGGAGTCATCATACTGAGGAACCTCTTGTCATTGGATATCTCCCACACTAGTGCAGGGATCACTTTGAATGACTTGGGTGTCCCCTTTCAGTCCCATGTCCCCAGGTAGGGGAGATGTTTCCTACATGGTAATGTGGTAACAGGGGACAGCCAGGGGTCCTCAGCGTCAGTCACCATATGGATATGGGAAAGACTGAAACAATGACTGAAATAATTTAAATTTTGCTTGGCTCCTCAGGGAAACTCCTGGCCTAGGACACCATGTTCCTTGTCATTTTCCTGACCACGTCTTCTTATTTGATCACACGCTGTTTGTACTTAATGTTAGTGAAGTGAACTGAAAATTATAAAGCTATGGCAAAGATCAGAAGGCAGAAAAAGGTGAGTAAATATAAACAGTGAAGCGAAAGAATGTGACTGGAGAGCAGCAAGTGCTAAATGGTGTATTTCACAAGAACTTGAGCGTGTCCTTCCCTAGGAACCACACATGTCTCTGAAACACAGCTTTCATGTCTCCAGCTAGTTACCTTTTTTTCTTCCAGATTAATGCTCATTTTAGGACATTTCAGCTTTGGCTTCTGCTGACTCTAAGCTATTTATTTTCTGAGAGACCGACTTTCACATCATGTAATAAATTGCTGGGATATATGGTGCATGCAGAGAACTGCTGGGTACATTTCAAATAAAAACCACACTGGATCAATTTCTCTGCATAGCCATATTTCTTTTTTGGGGGGAAAAAAATAAAAAAAGTAAAAAAAAAAACCTATAGATGATTTTATTGTGTTTGTTGGTTTTGGTTTGTTTGGGTTTTTTTTTCCCCCACAATAGTAAGTTCATTGAGAGAAAAACCAAAGTGATAGCACTCATTCTTTGCTTTTCTTTTCTTTTCCTTTCTGTTACAAGTTTACTAAAAATAAACATTTTCAGAATTATTTTGAGCTTAAATAACTTAAAAGTAGATCTGGATCTGGCATTCAGCTAAATCAGAAATGAAAGAAACCAACCTTTTCTCCTTGCTTCCTTTGGATGCTAAAGTTTTTACATATTACTGTGATGCAATATTTTGGATTCGTGAGGTACCCCACAGAGTGACCCTGGCGTGCCATATCTGCTGCCACACTGAGAACTCTTCCGTGTTCTAACTACTCTGAAGTATAAATGGGAAACAACACTGCCTCTTTTCGTGGTTTCTCTGGAATAACAACAACAACAAAAAACCCAGCACGTATCAAATAAACCCTACATGTCTCAGATTCTTTGCCATATGGAGCAGCTCCCTTAGGGCTCAAGAGTCTTTTTCCTGAACACTGCACCCCCATCAGACTACTGAAGCAAGCTCGTCTCTTCCTCTCTCCTCCCCAAAAACTTCCTTTTAAACATTATGGGTCAGTTATACGTTTCCTTATTATTGTTTGGTCTCATTGTTGGTCAGAAAACAGTCCCCTGTTAAGGTCTGTTGTCCCTCAACAGTTCTTAAATAGATGACAATCCATTTCAGTGTACAGTGTATCCCCAGCCATGCTAACATTTGGAACAGTAGAGCAGCTTTGCAACAAATCTCTTCCTTATCCCCATTTATCCTGCACTGGTTTGATTTGCTGTTTTGGTACACATGAAGTGTATTCCTTTTGGAGGACAGTAAACCAGAAGTTCTGCCCCGGGTGCACGCCAGTGGTGCTTCAAGCCCGAGCAGAGATAAAAGAGACCTGTAGGATACTTTTAAATCACATGGATTTGGGATGTCCAGTCTAGTAAATGAAACTAAATGTAATCTGAAGTAAAATGTCAGATCACATTCACTGTAGATGTAGAGCTCTCACAGCCAGTTGCACTGTCCTACTGATCTGCTCTTACTGTGCCTACTGGCTTGCTAATGTAGACAGTAGGAGGGACATGAAAGGTACAGCAGTTTCATACCATCAGCTTCCTAAAATCAATGAGTTCATAAGTTTCTGAGATCATTTTAACTCCTGACTTATGTCTCTAGGCAGCTAGCAATATACAGATGGTATGGTCTACAGTACCTACCGAGATTAATTTGGTAGATGCCTTAATTTGGTGTTACAATAATTAATGGATTTTATGTGATAAAAGGATGGGGTGAGCGGAGAGATCATCTATCAGTATTTCACCTACTGGGATTTCTGAGTAAGTCCTCAAAGCCTTGAGATGTAGTCAGCCTGTAGAGCAGTTTAGGGTAACAAGTGAAGCCTATTATCAGGTCCAATTACACTCAAAAGGAAATTAAGAGAGGCAGAATATTATTATTTGAACTGGAATGTATCCAGGGTGTTGGGGTGATCATTTGCTATATGATCATTAATGACTGTGCTAGAAAACTGTAGATTTAATGCAATGAGGTAAATATTCATTCTCACCAAGGAGTATGCTCGTTAAGAACGATATGGATGCAGTCGTAAAAGAATGTTAATTAAATCCTGTGTATGTGTGAGCATCCATCTTCTGAAACCAAGTATCAACTCTGATATCACTCAAAATACATAGAAATTCTGCTTAACATCTAATGGGAGTAGGGAATTGAAAGGGCTCTCTATCATTTTTTTGGGTTCTGATGATAAGGCACAAAGTTAAATTTCCATAGTCAGCACAGACTGGCCTTTTTTGGATACTACAGAAGCAAATATAGAGGGATACAAGCAAAACAGCTAAAATGCATGGATTTAAGGAATGGCTTGCCAGAATTCTAGATATGAAAAGAAGCTTTTGAGGTTTCATGGAAGCCAGAGTGTCTAACAAATAATGTACTACTTGTTTTTTGTCCTTCTCCTGTCCTGAAAGTAACAGCAAGATTTTGTATGTTAGTAGTGTCTTTCATGCATTTAGATTACCCTTCAATTGAGCTTCTCAGTGCTCCAAAACAGAAGGATAAACAATGTATGATAATTACTTTATATTTTACTGCAGTGCAGCAGATACATAACCACATTATCAATAGAGGTGTGAAAAAAAAATCCGTGCTTGACAATGCTTAAGGAATATGAGAAGGTAAGAACTGAGTTTAGATTTGTAAGGTTTGAGATAAAGCTTTAGTCCAATGAGCATTTCTGTGCAATACTTAGGTCATAAGCTACCAAGATGGTTACACACATCTTTTATATCCAACCTACCAGTTCATACCTAATTCCTGTCAGGATGCTGGGCACTACAACAGTTGACAGATTTTGAGGACTTCTAGAATACTTTGCTAGGGAGAGAGAGTTTGTTTAATAAGTGCTCACAGTGTCTGTTGGCTTTGCTTCACAGCTCACCTGAAGCAGTGCATATCTGGCTGTGCTGTGTCTCTTATTCTGTGAACAGAACGCACAGGCTCAGCCAGAAAGGTCCCTCTGCCGAAATGAGAGCTGCATCCATAAATACTCCTAGAAGAAACAGATTAGAAGGGGCAACTCTGAGCTTTTACCAGCTAAAGGAGCACTTTTTACTGGGGAAGGTCCTGAAATGATGTAATTCGGGTCAAAACTAGAACTTAATGTCCTCTAATGTAGTTTATTACAAGACTCTGTCCTTTGGTAGAACTGAAGCTCCTAAAGAGGCTCCAGTGGTTGCCAACGTTTTGCAAGGAAGTTTTTCTAGACTAGGAAAAACTTTAAATACAGCTTGTGAAACTCATTGGTAATGAACTGGCCGCTTAAAATGTGTGAGGCTTGATCTGGAACTTGCTCAAGTCCCTAGGATAGTCTGTTTCACATATGGAGGCAGGTGAGGCTTTCATTCAAACTGAGGCGTTTGCAGCAAGGTTCGTCCAAACCCGCAGAAAATGGTAAAGACATTTGTGAATGAGACCAGGGAAGAGAGAGAAATGGTAGTCTCTCCTCTTACTGCTTTCCTGGAAACCCCACAAGCCTTTTTGTGCTTCTAGAAGAGCGAGAGGTAAGAGACCTGCTTGATTTGAATGAAAAGAATCTTGTTAAAAATATTCAAGCCTCTGAGGGAGCTGCTTACATTAGCATGATTATTTAGTCTGGAAAGAAGGACTTCATTGCAGTCCTCTTTGAGAGCCCCTGAGTGCCAGCTGCAACTCCTGAAAAAGGAAATTCCAGCCAGCACAGAGAGTGCTCCTGTTCCCATTACCCAGAAATCGCCTGTGCGTGGCCAAGGCTTCTGAAGGTTTTGAGACCTTCTCACTTACTGGTTTTTTTCCACAGAGTAAGAACACAGCTGCAGTAAACAAGTGTCCTTTCTGAAGGAAAGGTCCGTACCTGCCTTCTGAGGCACCACTGACAACTTAATAACCTGTCTGGCAGAAGGCAACCGGAAGAAACCAGATCTGGAACTGGCAAAGAGACCTTAAGGTCAGCCCTATTTGAGCACATCACATTTAATAAGGGAAGAGGAACAATAAATCCCATCATGTCTTTAACAGCTCAATAGTTTGTACGCTGGAAGAAGAGAAAGCCTGTGGTGTAGTACATCAGGTTCTATATCATTCTTTTACTTCTGAGCCTGTAAAGGCAGCTAACAGCACTTAACCTAACACTGCTGCTATTGATAAACAGGAAAACATTCATTAGACAGCATAACTCTGAGGAGAAAACTCTTAATTCATCAAACTAAGTTTATCAAAGGGGGATTCTTTACAGCATCATTACATGAAGGGTACTTTTTCCTTTTTAACTGAAACTATGACAAGTCCATCCCTCAGGCACCTTGTAATGGTGGTGGCCATCCTGCAGGTTGTGAAGGATTTTATTGACCACTAGGCATTTCATACTGCTGCCTGGGATGAAGAGAGACTTTATTCTAGAAGAAATATACAGGATACAGTGAGCAAACATGGGAGTTGGAACACACTGCCTTGTGCAGAAAACCCCAGAGAACCCACTGCAGTAACTTAACTGTTCCATGAACTGTCTCCAATGTTTTGTGGGGTCAGATGCTGTGCATGGGCAGCTAACATGCAGATATGTGCTCCAGTGTTTGTTAGAATATAAGTTTATGAGAATCAGAAGATGAAGTAAGTCCTGGGCAGATGGATTGGCTAGAGGGAAGTATTTGAAATGGCGTTGTAGTTCCCAAATTTCCTAGTCAGAGCAGCTGAGATGATTGAGAAAAGAGAAGGAGGCATCTGACTTTGTTTACAGGTATGAGCTTATATAAAATGGCTTTTTCCACAGCCTTCTCCTCTAAGCTTCCAAAGGTGCTCTGTTTTACTTCCACTCTATTGCAGCCAAGTACTCATACAGAGGCCTTGGAGCAAAGCCACAGTCTAGCCTTTATTTCTAGTCTCACAGTATAGATCTATAAATAAAGCAAACCCCCTTGTGGCAGAGTAATCTTCAAGAATGCCTCAGCTTGTAAAAACTTCTGGAGCAAATCTATAATCCTTTCCTTGCAAGTCAAACGAAGTTCAGCTGATTTATATCTTTTGTTATTATCATTATGGACCACACTGAGAGCGACCAGGTTCCTGTGTTTCCTGACAGATAAAACACCACGTGTGCATGAGATAGTAAGAGGCAATCCAGAGGAAGCAACAGTGTGCTGGCCAAAGCCTTCCTGGCACGAGCCAATGCTTTCACTGCCTGGTCAAGGCATGGTCACGGCCACTTGGGGTTTCTCTGCCGCTTGCTGCACTCTGTGGCGAAACAAAGGGAAAATTAAATAGGAGGTAACATTTAAGTTTGGTTTTAAAATTAAGATGCAAATCTGCTACACAAACATCCTACAGCACGCAAGTCCAAAGGGAGCGTGGTTCATTCTGGATCGGCTTAAGTTTCTTAAAACTAACTTCGCTGACATTTGTCTTGTGCCGGTTAATTTACTTATGCCTGCTTTACGGTGATCGCGCTAAGCATAGATAAAGTTCTCCACACGGAGGTTTACGCTTAGCATGGCAAATCTCATGCTGTAACAAAAATGTTTTTGTACCAGACTTGCCCTGCAGATCAGCACCAGCCGCCACTGTCCGCGGTTATTTGTTCTTGGCGGAACATTTGCTGTGTCACGGGCAGACCGTGAGGAAAACAAGAGTAGCCCTTTCGCCAAGGAGGATACAGAGTGGACTCGAGCAGCTGAAGGGAGGAATGGAGGCAATAACCACCTTGCTGATATTTTTTAGCTGACCCTGGCTATCTGCTTTTTACCACAAAAAATGAGTTTAGAATACTTTCTTGAATATGGCTATTAAAAATATAGAAGGATTTCAACACCCTTTGAAACTCTTTATAATTTTAGGAGCAGAAGGATAAAATTACTGTAGAAAATTAATCTAAAAAGTTATATATCCAATCCTTTTTTTCTTTATAAAGTTGGAAGAAGAATGAGTTTTGTAGAGTACTTTGGGGAAGCTATCAATTCTTAGTCTTCATTTGCCAGTCCTTCATTTACCACCCCACACAATGCTTTTACTTGGAGAGTTACATAGTTCACTGATTAAAAAAAGAAGTTTTAGTGTCTCCACTTATGATATACTCTTTCATCCATAGTGTCACAGGTCCTATCATGACTGCTTCTGTCTTTCAGAACAGATACATAGATAAAAATCAGCATGTTCTGGATTCCCTTTCTGAGCCACCAAAGATACACCTAAACAGAACAATAACATCAGATGGTTCAGCAATATTTTTCCCTTTCCACTGTAATCAAGAAGCTGTTGGAAAGCAGCAACCACCAGCTCCCTATGTCAGTGACTGAGTGTGCTCTGTAGGGAAGGACAAGGGTCAGTCTCCCACCTTTGGGGACAGAGGAGTGGAAGTGCAGAAAAAAAAGCTCCTGATCACTTGTGGACATGAAGAAGGGTAATTTTCTCTGTTCTAAAGTTAATTGCAACTTCAGGTTCTCTATAAATACCTTTCACAGAGAACAGAGCTTTCACAGAGCTATCATTATTTATAAACAAAGTAGGAAAGTGCAACCAATGCAGATTACAAGGGCTCTTTTCTAAGAAGAAAGCAAGAGGTCTGCACTCTTCCAGCATCTTACCAGGGTTAAAATTATGGTTGGCATATTGTAGGCTGGCAAACAGTCATTTAGCGTGCTATTTGACTTGTACAGTCATGGAGCCTGCAATGATTAATGGGTAGGCTCATTTTCTATATTTCATTTTAAAGCTTTAGGGCTATAGGGCTCTTTTGAACATCTGGAATTTTAACCATTTTCAACTACTGACCAGGTACTGGAGCCTCTTTCATATAAGTAAGTAAGTAAATAAATAAATAGCCTTTCTAGTTAGTCCTCTGAAAATAAACTATATGCAAAGCCATCCTGATATGTTCTGTCCCCAGGCACTATACCACACACACTTTCCAACTTTACTTCAGTCTTGACTGAATAGAGCAAAGGAAACGTATGCCAGAAAGAACCCCACATCATCTTGGTCTACTGGATAATTTTCTCCTTCTCAGTTATTGTTCCATATGTTTACATTGCCATTACTTTGCCTTTCAGCTGCTGAGTGAATCAAGTTGCTGGTACTGTTCAGAATAATTTCATTTTCTCTCAGTCTTCTTTCTACAGTTACAATGTTAAATTTTCTGAAAATATTTACTATCAGAATCCTTAATTTTTAGTATTTAAAAGTAATTGGGTCAAATTCAGGAAGAAAACAAACAGGTGTGAATCTGACTTATTGACTACAATTTAACCTCAAAGAATACATGACTAAATTGCATGTATATGAACTATGAAATCAAAGAATTAATCTGCTATGTTCTATGTAAGTCCACTATGCCCATGATTTATTTTAAACACCTTTGGGTAGGGTCATCTTCTTTTAGCATACCAGTATACATGACCATTCATGCACATAGAAATTGATCCTATGTGATCTAGCTGTCGTGCTGGTATGAAACCTTTAAATTCTTTTAAGATGCACCTTTACATATTCTTCACATCAAGACTGGTACCTATGTGAAATGGAGGCTGCATAAGTAAATCCTCCAGAATAAAAGCAGAAAAACTGGCAAAAACTTCATGTTCACTGTGACCTGGTACTTTACCAATACAACGAAGAAACCTGGACCTCCCTCTCCCTGTTACCCAGGAATGGTCTACTATGCCAGATCCTTTATTTCACCTGCAATGTTTTTATGATGGTTAGCTCAAATCAGGTCTGTCATCACAGAAGGATTACTGGATTTCTAACTTCTAACACATCTAATAAAACTAACAATACTGATTTTTAAATGAAAGTAGGTTTCTCAAATAAAAAATAATTAATAACCAAGTATGTACATTTTACTACCACACTGCTATCAGGTTTCACCTTACTTCACTGAATAATATTATGTCAGAGTAGAAAAAAAAAAAAAATCACATTCTAGAGCTTTCACAGAAGCACTGTTATTTTTGTGGTTAGCTGAAATGCTGAGAAATGGTAGAGAGGAGGAATGTTTTGAAAATTTTAGGTTGCCTTCTTGGAGATCTGGTAACCTTGGGAAAGTACAGGGAAAAAAGTAAAATCCCCAACATCAGGCTTTCATTCTGCAGTTTCATTCTGGCTAATGCCCATGTAAGGGCATCATTTCATGCTCAGCAATTAAGAGATAGTACCGTTCTCCTTTTCTATATTTTCTGTTTATTTTGGACCAGCACATCTAAGACCCCATAGTGTCTTACAATCATGAGGATAGAATACACGCATAACCTGCTGCACGCAACGCCTCTCTGTTTTATCGGTATCTATTCCAGGCTAAAAAGCTTTCATCTAAGCAAAGTCGGTGCAGTGCGACCTTATAATGCCCCGTAAGACACTACTGCAGAAGAAATCTTGGTTCATAGTGTCATAGTTTGCATTCCTGAATGACTTTTTTCAGTGTCCAGTCATGCATGAGATCTCCTGCATGTAAAGACTATGAAGTAGTGCCTCCCTGAACTTTACTACATGTGTTCTGGAACACTCATTGTACATGCCATGCCCTCTACTCAGACAGCAGGGATGGTCTCTGTTCTGCAGGGTTGTGCTTTTAAAAAGTAAGACTTCCAAGAAGTAGGGATGCAATGAGCTTGTAAGGCTGAGAGGTGATGCTTGACCAGATGCTGATAAAGTATTAATGAAAGCAACTGGAAATCACTGTAAGTTTTACTCCTCCCATCAGTACCAGAATTAAGCTAACGTCAAACATTTCTGAAGTACTTGAATATGCAAAGCCTTATTTGGTTGCAAGGGAGAGCCACATAGAAATGAATTGTCCCACACAAATCCATTGCTGAGGTTTCTGGACACTCTGACAACTGCATCCACTTTCACAGGCTAATTCTCATCCCACTTTTTGGTCCATTCTAGCAGTTCTTTTCCTTCTACTGCCTTTGTAACTGCAGTATAGCAGTTTGCTCTGCCTCATCTCCCTGCTAGCTTTCCATCAACCCAGAAACCATACAAATGGTCTTGTTAACAGGCCACATCTCAGCATTGTCATGCAGGTCCCAGAGTGGCTACCACCACCCCCCGGAGCTAACGCTGGTCCTCACGCAGCAGCACATACTCAGACCACACCGCATGTGAGAGCTGGGATGAGAGCTTTCCTAACTGCTGAAGTTCTGGCTGTCAGGCAGGGATGGAGGTGGGCTATAACCTTGAAGTCCTGCTGAAAATCGAAGGAACTATAGTTAAAAAGATTTTTTTCATGTCCCTTGCCAAGTTTTCTCTGTTAAAGCGAAGGCAATGTCTGGTTTTTTGACCAGGACACAGCATTCTCTATTCAATGGTATGCTCTGTAACGTATGTTTACAAACATTTGCAGGCAGCCTAGAAACATATAATAGTATCTTTAAATTTCCTCCACGCTGGTCCTAACTTTGCACTTGGGCAGGTGAGTTGGAAATTTTGGACAAAAGTAACGAGGGCTGCTGGAATCCGTTTTAACAGCTGGTGAACTCTAAGTAAATGAGATTGTGTCGGTAAATCTTTTCAAAAGCTTGGGCTATTTTTTATTACAATGACGATTTTTTTTCTTTATCGGGATGAAGAACTGAAGAGGTTTAATAAATGCTTTTCTCCCCAGAGTCCTTTCCCTTTGGAAGTTTTACCTGTACTAACATCTAAGGGTCCAATTCACAGGGCACGGACTTGGTGAAAATATTCTCGTTGAATACAAGGAGAGGTCTGACCCAGGCCCAGGGGAGAAGACCCAAAGCCATTATTACATGCAACGATCATCAGCCTTAGGTACCACACAGCAGAACATTTTAACAGGTTTTGTGCATGGGGTTTTTGTCTTCAGTGTTTTCGTGGTGTGTGACTGAATTGAACTTTATAGATATCAAATAGACCTGTGGTCAGACTGCTGTGGCTGCAGCATGTAGAAGGGAAAAAGAGAAAGAAGCTGTTTGAAAGTTATAATTTTCCTCACTTTGTTTTCTGTGTATTGAACTTTTAACATTTTAGTATCTGTATCTATATTTAGAGGCAGCTGCTGGTCTCTTTGGCTGCAGCACTTCACAATGTGATACACCCGTATCACATTGGCTCCTATGCATCAGTTTTGTCCTCTGCTTTTCCCTCCCCCAGGTAACTTCTGCATATAAAGATATTTTGCTCCCTGTGCTGTAAAACTAAAGAACCACAGACAAGTCAAAATGGGGGAAATAGCTTGCCAATAATAAGTGGATTTTTCAGAAACGTGATTTAAGAAGTCTTGACTGGAAATCAATTCAAGTCCATCACGGAGTATTTGAACTTCAAGACATTCTAGTATGAAGCTGAGGCAGGAGAAAACACCATCAGTGTCCTTCACAATGAAAAGAGTCAGTGTTTTTACAAAGAGATAACAGCAGAATTTCCAAGGACGGAATGGCACTTCCTCAGACTTTTGCACAGGATTCAGACTAAACAACCTGAAGTTAATCAAGATTTTTCTTTCTCTTTGGTGTGTGAACAGCAAAATCAAGGTGCTTTCTTACATTTCTAATAATAGTTTTAACCTCCATCCTGCATATGTCTATGGACATCAATAGTACTGTAGTTTGTCTGTCCCTTTTATGTTGTTTTTTCCATATGCAACTGTACTTGTAATGTTTGATAAAAATTCAGTCTGTTAGTTACCTAAAAAGGTTTATACCAAAGAACCAGTCATGTCAATCACATCTTTGGCCTCCTGGCTCTTCCCTATCCCACCACACACAGTATAAGGCTACTACGGCAGCATGACTTGCTGTACATTTTAATACAGTCATTGAGTGCAGTAAATGATCATAAAGAAACAGGGCTTGTATTGCAAGTCACCACATGACTATACAATGGTTATTTGAAGTTGTTTGTTATGTAATTGCCTAAAACTCTCTTGGAGATTTTTTGAAGCATTTCAGAAGTGTTTTAAGAGGATTGCTTTAAAAGAGTAATGGTTAGAAATTAATAAATGCAATGATTTAAGGGCCCTCACTTTATTACCAAAATCCTAGAACAGTTAATTTCAACCTTTCCTTTCCTCTTTCCTTCTTTCTCTCTTTCTCTCTTTTTTAAAAAAAGGCAACAAAAAAAAGCCCATTTGATATTTTATGTGAGTGCGGAAACACAGTGTCTTTGTCAGACTCTCTCCTGTTACCCACTCATGGACAGATATAATGAAAAATAATTCTTCCATTGTAGGGCTCTCTCTTCCATAGTTTATGGCCAAATATCTTTTCCCTGTGGCTTAATATCCTAATTCACTTAATGTGGAGTCATTCTCAAGGTCCAGATCTTTCAAGTGGTTTATTATTTAGTGATGAATATAGAATATAGGTGACAGTGTATCACATCCACTGACAGAGTACAAAACATACACAAGAATACTAAGGTTTGCAAGGGAGTGATACTAGGCTGCAATACAAAGCAAGAAGCAACACATGGAACAGTTTTACAATGAAATTTGAAATGATCAATGTTTATGGTATAGATTTTTAGAAAAAAGATAAAAGAAATAAGGCCGGTTGGGGAAATGAATGTCTGGTAGAAGAAAAGTGCGAGAATGAGAAAGATAGTTCTTTGAGAGGTATGAGATTGCACCTGGAGAACAGAGAAGCAAAATGTAACCAGCAAGGAGCAATTTCCAACAATGCCATTTAAGAGTGTGGTTAAGCAACATAAAAACACTGAAATCAGCCAGAGATTCAGATTTAACGCCTCGTGTCCCAGAAGCTGACTCAACAATAGTACAGTAATATTTCAACATACATTTTACAGCATATTTCCTTTGCCAATGTGCTGAGGACAATCTGTAATTAGATATAATAATTAGGAGCATGGTAATATATTATTTGAGTTGACCGAGTGTGTCTTGCAGTAGAGGCACACTTCTTGCTTTCTGGATTTTCTTTAAGCAAACTGGGTGTTTTAGAGATTGCCAGATCACCTACTTTGATCACTGCTGTTTCAGTTCTCTTGAATTGGAATGATTATTGTTTGTCTGGACTGTTCCCCACTCTATCCCAACCTCAGCTGCCTACAACACTTCCACAGGCGCTAATCCTTAGATAAACTACACATATGTTGGGAGTTTGAAATTTCAGTTTGTGTAATCCCATTATGTTATGGTTATTACACATATATTTTTTTGGAGGTTACAGCTCTAAGAAAGGGAGGTCAGATCCTTATGTCAGAGCTATCACGTAGGAGTCAGAAGAGATTGTTCTCCTGACATGTTTAGTAGAGTCCACATCACCTCCAAGGTTATTATCTTATACTGGCCACACCATGGTCACTAACAGAGGAACTGCATATGGATAAAAACAGTCCTGCTCTGCAGGTCAGGTCCTGCTGCCTCCTTTCTCAGGTGCAACTGTGAAGCCCTTTGTGGGGATGATGGCAGGGGATCTGCCTGTGTTTATCAAAAGGTGGCCAGTATGATTAGCTGTTTAATCTAGAGTTCTGGCTACCGTGGTTAGGATTTCCAGGTTTTCCAAGCTGCCACAGAAACATATGAAGATTTAACAGGGGAAAGAAACCCCAAAATTAAGACAGAAATCTTGGAAACACGGTAGAGTTCAGGGGACGAAGTTTAATCCTCATTAGGTGGTGCAATGTTGAACATCATTTGCTGTACTGCAGCACTGTTAGTCAGCCAACAGGTTGATTTTACAATAGGGCTCACATAAGTTCACATTTTTATTTCAGAAATCCCAATACAGGTAATGCTGTAGTCATGGCCTGAAAAATAACTGAGTTGAAGCTTAGCTTCTTCATATGGCACTTAAACTTTAATAGTGTTTTTTTCTTTTATTGATCTTTTGAACACTTCATTTGATACCAAAACTCGAAGCAAGATGAATCACCCATTCCTATCCTTAAGGCAGGACTGGACAGTCCGAAGTCTAAACTGAAATCTGAGTATTGAAAGGTCACCTTTCATCTACAATGGGCTAAACCAAAATTTCCATTTCCTCCCCATCTTCCTGAACTTTGGAGCACTCTGATCATGTCAGCCTGTGTAGAGGCTGTGAAAGAGAAATCTGAACTGCAGTGCCAAACTTTGGCTACAAAGTCTCTTCTAGACAACAGCATTTCTCTGCTTCTACTGTGAAATAATTAAAATGATGCAGCAGAATTCAAATAGCACAAATACACCGTATTGCTTCACCACCTGCACCAACTATGGTTCTGGTGACAGTGGCACTGTCCTGTCAGGGGAACAAAAATGGCCTTGCTGTAAGTGCAGCCATTCAGCCAAGGCAGGCTTTGGATTTCTCACCCTGGCTAAGCTATGCAATGTGATTAAATTAGATCTCTTACATTGTTCACTGACTTCTGCTAAATTACACCTTTGATTTCTGGTCCAATGAAAAGGTGCTAATTACCTTTTTAAGTGCTCATTTAATGTTCTGCAGTGACATAAAGCATGAGTGCAGCCGCCTGCATGCCCGAACCTTCCAGAGGTTTCTCCCTGGCTGCTTGTTCTCATCAGCCTTTTTCATTTATCCTCTGCACCTTCCTTCTGGCCCTCCAAGGCACCTGCTGTGTGTCAGTTCTTCTACAGCTGAATAATTCTACAGCATTGTTTGCTGCAACTGGCTCCATTTTAACCCATTAAAAAAAAAAAAGAGAGAGAAAGAAATAAATAATAAATACTAAAAAAATCAGCATCCTGTCTGGGTCTTATTGCTCAGCTTGCATTATGAGTTTTCTTTTAAATGGAGTTTGCAAATGGCTTCTCCTACTCTTCCCTTGAGTAAAAGATTTATCTGCGGAAACATTTTATTTAGGCCTCTTGCAGCCTGCACCTCCCTGTTTGCTTTGTAAATGCTCTCTGCTGTCACCTCTGCTCACATGGCTAGCGGCACTCAGCAGGTCTAGGTGTCCCAAACCCACCCACCAGGACTTGCAGACAGGAGTCACTGGGAAGCAGCTGGAGCCACAGGCTATTCTCCCCTGGCAGGAATGCAGCTCTCTAGCAGTGGGACCATGGTGCAGGCCATGGCTGTCCCTAGCTCTGGGATGGCTACGACGCAGTCCCGCACTTCAATCCAGGTGCCCTAGAACCTGACACTGATGATTCAGCATCTCAGCCGAGATATGTCAAAGCTGGGGCTGCTCCCAGGCCCTGTGCCATCTCGGATGGGGACACTAGTGAGGTCCTGCAGCTGCATTTTGGCAGCTGCCCTGTGGCAGCCCTCATCTCCTCTCCCCAGGGAGTGGATCCTCCTCATGGGTGGGCCAAGGCAAAGCTCCTTCTGTACCGGTTCTGAACTCTAGTTTTCAGGGGTGGCTTACTGACACAAAAGCAGGGGCTAAAAATGCAGTTGGTAACTTAAGCGCACGTAACTACATTCCATAAAAAACCCTAGCAGCTTCTAATAGCTTGTGTAAAATTAGGGGGGAAAACCCCAAAACACTGCTTTTTCTTTTTGCTAGCTGCCAGCCCTGCTGACTCTCTCCGGGGACTTTCCTGTCTCAGGTGCAGCAGTAAGCAGCCACAGCCATAAGCAGCCACAGCCATAAGCAGCTCACAAGGCAGCTGCCCCCAGACTTTCATTCTCCCTGAGCTGAGCAGGGTCTGCTCCGGGTGGCCCTGTCCCTGGCAGATCCTAGGCAGGTGCAAAGCTGATAGTCAAAAATGTTTCGGTCTTCTTTAGTTCTATAAAAGGGAAGAATCCAGCCTGGAACTGTAGTGGCACAGATGGCTCCCAGTGCCCTGCCCCTGTGGGACAGGCCTGCTGATGAACCCACACTTGTATTAGGGATGGGCCAGGCTGACATTTTTTACAGGATATTTTCCCCTTCCCCGCTGAAACATTGTTGAGCCTTTTCCATGTTAACTTCGTTTTTCACAACCTGTCGGTTATGGCTCAGCAAGGACCCTGTCACAAGCAATGCACAGCCATGCTCCAGGCAGACCTCTCAGGACAAAGCACATTCACAGGGCACAGATGTGACCAGGGTTCAGCAGGTCTGGCCGGTGTATGCTCATCTAATTCTATTTTATTTTTGTTTTTAAAGGATGATGTCTTATTTTTTGTTGTTACTTCTAAAGAAGATTCAATATTCCCTAATTTGAACTTGAAGAATTATTTTGCTTTCACACAAATATCCAGCTATGCTTTATGAAACCAGGACTTGTGAGGCCATTGCATGAGAACTGGATTGTCCCTACCTCCTCCTGTAGAATCCTACTGCCAGAGGTTTTATTCCTAATCGTTACCAGGACAAATATTCCCAGGTGCTATGGTGAAGCTCCATTTTAAAAGCAAGCAAGCAAGAAGTCACTAATCAGAGATTTCAAACAGCACTTCACTTACTCAACAATCCCTCACTAGGTGCCAGGAATCCTGTGGTTAATTATAGGAGGTCATCTACCAAAATGGAGCTGCTCCAAATGAATGTGTGCACCTATGCCATGCACTTGCTTGGTTTTCTGTCTTGTTCCCTAGACCCTGTTTCTCCTGTCACACACACCATGACATATGCCATTTGTTGCTGCACTCCTTTGTGGAGATGAAGACCACAGAGAGTGGACAGAGTGTTTCACTCCCAGGTGCCACATTACAGACAAAAGAATTTGGGTTATATCAAAATTTGTTCCCTAACCCGAGGCTGAGCAAACAGTACCTCAGTGAGGTTTGTGCCCTCAGATGCCTCCACATCTCCTCATGCCACACAACACATCTCCATGGAAGCACGCTGTATTTGTACCATGATGGTGGCCATCAGTGCAGCTTCTCATCATTGTGGGCACTTTGAACAGAAACATCTATGTATACATGCTGAAGTCACTGATGCTGTCACCCAACAGGCGAGTGAGTCCCACAACTATGTATTTCAACATGGCCAATCCACTCCAAAGGACTGCAGCCCAGAGCACTGTGGTGTGGTTAGTTGTGTTGGGACAGGGTGACAGCATTTTCTTGCTTGTAATTGATTCTTCCAACCCAGGCCTCCATGGGTCCTTTCCTGCATTCAGTCCCTGCACATTGATACAGTGATTCCAGGCATATTCTAATGAGGCATGGAATATGTAAGGATATCCCAGTACTGAAGTACAAAGATTTTTTCTGAAGCAGCACTTCTCCTTTCCAACCTCTTTTGATACATTTGCACTGAACAGTAAAACAATGTTGACCAAACCACAGTAGTGTTCAAAATTTATTCTTTACCAAAACTTTATAGAGTCCCTTATAGCTTGCATATCTCTTCACAGCTTGAAAATATACAGGCCTAAGCATAAATAAGACTATGTTAATAGTGAAGAAATCTACCTAGATATGAAGAAAGATTATTCTATACATAGATCTACAGAAAATTATTCAAATCAATTTTTTTTAAAAAAATTTTAATTGTTTTAATTTAGAACTGAGGAGAATTGGAAGGCAGCCATGATATTTATGAGCTATTTATGTTGAACTTGTAAGATGTTTTGTTGGTTTTGTTTTAAAAAAAAGAAGGAAAACCTAAATGCATTAAAATATGGAAGTGTGGTTGAAATTGTCTTAGGCATAATTTTTCTCAGTAAAAATGTATTCTTATGTTTTAACTAATGTAATTTGGTTTAAAGAAATACTGAGAAGGTAAGTCTTTCTTTCAAAGTAGTGATTATTATCATTCTGAGAAGCTACGAGGGTTAAATGGTTAACATAAAAAATTTTTTTTTAATATGCATGTGATATATTAATGACCCAATCTGTTACTCAAAGGAGCCATTTGTTTTTTAGCTTTTTAACTACTTTTGTTTCTTTATATTGAGGAAACAATCAAACTCTCATCGGGGACTTCTTTCATTGACACCAGTATGATTGCTTTGGGTTTTTATAAAGGAGAATTAATTAAGGGCGCTGATTCATGATTGAATTGGATTTAACTCTGGTGGCTAAAGAGGTTAGTTCTGAGGTGATAACCTCAGCTCTTCTGAACCTGACAGGAGTCATGAACCAGAGACCCCTTCTGCCGCAGCTTACAGCTCAGCATGTTAACATAAATTGAAATCAATGGCTGTTGGAGTTAATACATCGTGCTGCGAACTAGGATGGTCCAAGAGCAGAGAAAATACCTCTCCTTACATCCCTGTTCCAGTAATGCCTGCCAGAGGGGTGGGATGGCCATCAGGAAGCAGTAGCTTTTTCAGTACTCCAAAGCCTGCACAAATCCCCCTCCGTACCTTATCATCTAGCTACAGTGTGAAAAGCTGGATATGAAATATCAGACTGGTTGGATTTTTGTTAGGCTTCTACATCTGCTAGGCTTGGCTAGTGCAACTACTCTGGTTGATTTCAGGAGGAGTTTTGTGGAAGTTTATGGCTCTGCAAAACAGTAAGCTAAATTCCGTATAATTTTAATTTGAAATAAGCCAGGCAAGAGATACTCTTCACAGCTCACATCACCATTCCCCGCACAATAAGTATTTTATGCATGATTTTAACTCGGAGGTGGGAAAAGAGCCAAGAATGAGTTCCCAAGGTATACAAAACCTTGCTGAATTGGAGCGTAGTACTAGGAAAAAAAAGAGCGCATGCAGATGTGAATTCAGCTGATCTTCAAGGGGACATTTGCTTTTGCAATCCTATTCTCATTTCTACAGCTGCTGGTGATTAAAGCCTAGACTATTGTAGCTACTGCCAGTAAAAGAAAAGACTAGATTTAAGTAGCGTCTCCAACAGAGGCAAAATTGAAAACAAGGTGCTAGTGTCTGGTTGTTAGCACCTTAGACAAAGACCAGAAATACAGCTGGAGGATTTTTTTCCAAGTGAAGAAGAGACTTTCATCATAGGGGAACATTAAGAATGTTCAGTTCAATGTCAGTCAAAGTTAATTGTGAATTTGTGCAAAGTTCATTGAAGTAGGTTCTGCAGATTTGCTTGGAAGAAAACAACATGTGATTACATTCTTTAGTGTTTCTATTGTTGTTTAAAAGAAGTTAAATATCTCCATAATGAAGCAAGGAAAACACCTAAAATTAAAGTAGATGACTTCGGTACTTTTGAGGAAGAGCAGAGATAGCAACCCTTATTCAACTACTGTTGTTTTCGACCCTGACTTACACTAAGTACCAAATTTCTGCAGTCATCTGCCAGTCTTCTCAATTTCTGACAGTTTTATATGACACATACACAGCTCTTTATTATCTTAGCTGAATTTGGCCTAGAAACAAGAGAATTCCCTGATATCTGCAGACTGGATTTGATCTCATACCCGCCCTGCAGTCATTTCAGTAAGAATGGAAAAAATGTGCAACATTCTTATAATTGGGCATCATAAAAATCTGTAGCCATTACCAAGTTGTAACTTAGGAAACTTATTGCAAAGAAGGAAAAGACTCACCCAGGAGAGCATCCTCCATCGTTCATCCCAGATCACGCTGATTTCTGTCGGGGATTCAGATGAGTGTGTGACTGATTTGTTGCTATCTTATTACTAAATGCAGCCCTACCTTTGCTCACTTTTACTGGAGAGAGTGAAGCGGAGGAGACACAATCTAGTTCTAACTCAGGAATGACCAAATCACCACAAGTCTGTTTTTGACAGCTTTCTCAAGACTGCAGTTAAGAATCATTCCTTGGGTAGTCTTATATAACTTGCCAAACTCAGTACCACTCAGGCCATGGAATTCATTTTAATTTAAGAAATTTTTTACTGTTTACAGATGACTGCACCCATAACAATCATGTATATCTGCAATGAGTGATAATGCAGTTCTTATTGCTTTCCTAGCAGATGGGGAGAGGTGCAAGGAGTGGCACTTCATTTCTTATTTTGTTTATGAGTCATCAGCTCTTACCTTATATACTAAGGTGAGGTCTCCCCGTCAAAGAAAAATATTATTCTAACTGGGAAAGCAAAGTAGTCAAGCCTGGAGAGGAGGCTTACATTGATAGTTATAAGGAGTTTAAGTAATCCCTGTGTTAACGAAGCCAAAACCTTTCAAGCAGATGATATTTTCTTTCTCTATAGCAAGTGTGAAGTTTATTGAAAAAAAGCAAGGACTCTACTGTCTTAGAAAGGCCCTTGGGACCCTACACACCTCTGTGACTCTGGGGTATCTCCCAGGGTCAGAAAACTTCTTAGTTTAAGATGGATCCTTTCTGAAAAACTAAGACTTGTTTCTCTCCCCCATCACCTAAATTGCAGACAATTATAGCAGCGATCTCTAGAGCTGCAAATTCTCAAGCTTCTGGAAATAAACTACCACTATTCTGAAGCAGAAAGTATACTTCAGCTTACTAGAAAAAAAACAAAACCCTGTAAGGTCTGGTGCTTGTGAAGACAAGAGCCACTGAATCAGCTCCTCCACAATGCTAAACCTACAGTGAACTATGAGAAAGACAGGAAGGAACACTGATTTATACCATCTGAAGAGGTGACCCAGAAGCTGGAGCAAATGGGCTTGATCTAGCGATTTCCAACATCCTCACACTCCAGCAGTATTAACAATCAATTAGGAGGCACTTTGTTTCCTTACCACAGCCGCAATAGCTTTAGCCCTTCCTCGAAAGGGCACAAAAGGGCAGAGGGTAATAGCAGAGCAGAGAGATGACAAAATAAAGTGGGGAGAAACCAGGGACTTTTAGGAACCTAACTGCAAATCTTACAACAAAATGGAATTGGACAGAAGGGACTTGGTTTCAGATGTAAAGTAAACTAAACAGGTGAAAGAGTTCTCTTTAAACTGTCATCATTAATTTAAGCCAAACTTAATTAAAAAAATAAACTGAAACAGCTGGGTGTAGGAAGTGTCTGGCTGACCTCAGTGCTGGGGCCATTTTCCTTTTCTCCTTTAAACCATTGTTCATCAGCTTCCACTTAAAGCAAATCAGAACCATCAGACTAACCACAATCAAAACCATAGGGCTTACTTTCATCTAGCATTTCTCTCTGTGTTATGACATCCATAAAAGAAAGAAAGGAATATCACTGGAAAATCCCTCTTATACGTTTGCACAATGCCATGCTATGCCACATGAATGAGAGGACCAGTGAAATATTTAAAGCCTCGACAGCATCTCCTGTGTGAATGTGCTTGTGCTTATGACATTTGGAAACCCTAATTTCTACTCCTCATTCTAAATAAACTTCTGAATAAAAGCAAAAATACTACTTCATGCCTGCTTCTTACCCTAACCAACCTTTGTCAGATTAAGATAAATAGTAAGCTCTTTGGGTAGGTACTGTCTTATGCTGCATATTTTCAGAGCCTCTCCCCCTACATTTCTATCTGGTTTATCCACACAAAAGTGCTGTACAAATACATGCTAACAACTGGAAGGCAGCTTACTTCAGCTCCAGTACACATTTCCTCTGGAGGATAATTAAAGAGTGTCATGCAAAATATCTAATTTACCTGATTCCCAAATAGTGGCAATTTGATAAGCCTGCCATAAAAACTTCCTGGTTTTAATGACACTCTGATAGTCCAGCCCAATAGTGAATTCATTCCTGTACAGCTATCACAGTGGAGCCCTCTCAGAGAGAAGACCTACTTATGGCTCACCTACTATTGATTTTCTGTTGCAGGATGTCCAACAGAACATCTGTTTCTATTTGAAAATACTATAGTGTTATTGAAACTCATCAGTTCTGCGCTAGGAGGAGATTACTAACATAAAGCTCACTCCTATACACCTCAAATACAGACCAAGTGATAGTTTCGGAGAGAAATTATTCCACAAGTAATCAATTATCCTTGTGAAGGAAAAAAGTGTCTAGGCTTTTTTTCGCAGCTGATAGTCATCGGTGCCCTAAACCACATCCTTTTTACCTTGGTGGGACTTACTGATATGCCTGAAGTTAATAAGATGCTTAAGACACATATTTTGAGAGTCTGAAAGACTTGTATAATGTAAATAATCATGCTACCCTTGCAGGGCTTATCTCAGCTTAGTTGCAGCGGGCATCAAGGAGTTGGTCAGGAGAACTTGTGTTTTACCGCACAGAGAACAGAACTTGGAAAAACATTTAACACCACACACGAAAAGCAGGATGGACTAATAAAATTTTTTTATGTTAGAGAGAAACCTGAGACTCATTCATTAGGGTAGCAAGATGGTGGTTTCATCTCAGCTGCTGCTGCAGAGGAGAACACTGGTGCATACACAGATGCCACGTACAGCCAACAGATGACAACAATTTGCGGTATCTCAGTAATGTATTGACACACTTTGCAATTTGTAAACCCAATTCAAACCAAATATCAACAATTTCAAGACTGTAATTTTATTTCAAAGTTGGGTTGGTTTTTTTGTTTGTTTGTTTTATGGGTTTTTTGTTTGTTTTTGATTTGTTTTGTTTGTTGGTTTGTTTTTTTTTCACTTATCATGTGTAGATACCCAGTACCACTGTAGCAAAGCAGGAGTTTCTAGTGGTTCTGTGTGAATTTTTCCATCCCTTTTAAATTAGTCTAGTTGATGCAGTTTTATCTCAGTGACACTTGTCCTCCCAGCCCACTGCCATGAGCTATCAGAGTTGTCTAATGGCTTTGAAAAACCTACTGTCATATCTGGATCATGTCACACATTTAAAAGGGCCATCTATTAATTCACTGTTATAAAACTCACATCAAGTGCAGACCCATGATAGTTCTGTCTGCAGAAAGAAAACGGTGATCTGTCCGTTCACAGGATTAAAGTTACCCTTTTTCTTTGTTCTGGTTAACTCCTAAAAATCATCTATAATCATTGTGGCTGCACTCAGAAATATGCAAGCCACAGCAGCAGGTCATGGTGATGGAAACAGGAGCTTGGACGGTATAAAGGGCAAAGTGTTGCTCATCACAATGCCTGGGGATGTCCTTCTGTGGGCTGAGGGAGCACTTATCTGGTGGAGCTGCTGGGTTGTATCACCACCAGATCCAAGTCCCTCAGTGGTGGTGGGGCTGGAGCTGGGATTTAAGCCACCTGAAAACATTGGTTTTACCTGGCCCATGCTGCAAGGGAGCCTAGAACCATGAGATTAGTGGCGTGAGCTGCCTTCCCAGGCTCTGCAGCACCTAGCATACTTGGAGCTGTGGCAGAAAAAACAACTGTGGGATTTTTTCTCTAAGAAGCTTTGAAATCAATGTTCCAGTAAATCATAAGATTCTGAAGAATAAACAGGTCGCCCCAGGAAGAAGCGATTAATTTTACTCTTTGACCTGCTAGTATGCAAAAATTGCTGTGGAATTTACTCTGTGGTGACATATTCTAGCAATGGAGCAGACTCCATTAGTGCTAGTGTCTTTCTAATTACTGCTATAAATAAAAGTTATCTTCCATCCTGATCCAAAATGGACACCAAGAATTGTCAGGTGCATAGGTGACGCAACGCAGAGAGATGAAGGCAGCAGCATTTGCATCATCATACTGACTCACAGACTCGGGGTTAATTGTTGCATTCTTTTGCCATGTATTGGGGCAGGCATTTTCACTCATTTCCAAAATGCTAAAAAGAAGCTTGATGGTTTCTCATTAGATTAGAAGAGACAAGCTGCTTGAATCAACAATAAAATTTTATTAGGAATGCTCAAGTACAAAACCAAGAGCTTTTAATTTTGATACTGTATACTTTACACTGTATTGATTTGCTTTTATTGGTTTTTAATAAAATACTGTGTTTTTCCAAATGGTTTAAATTGATAGTTACTGCACCACAGAAAACAGAAGACTGCACCGTAGTAATTAACATTTCCTGGCAAGGAATCTAGGTGAGCTTGCTGCTGAAATGGGCTTTAAAGCATATTTTGACAGTACCACAAGTGCTAGCATATGTCTGTGAGGTGGTGATGTGGCAGGCATGGCAATCACTTCAACGACTTCGATAGAAGCAGATGTCCTCCCAGGTACACAAGGCTCCATGTCCACGAGCTGAGCTAGGGGCTGAACAGGCTACCAGCCCTCCTCAAACAATCTTTCCACAGCTCTCTGAAGGAAGCTGTGTGGATGAAAGATGGAGTACATCATTCATGTACCAGCAACTTTAGAGACTACTTTCATCAAACTGTGGAGGTACAGATGCTATACTTTTCTGTTGCCTTCAGTTCTTGTCATCTACCCATTATCTTTTGACATACCTGATTTGCCCTCCTTGGGTAAAGGAGGCTTCTTGATTGCTTGGTACACACAGAGGACCTCATGCTTGTCTGGAGCTCCTAGGTGCTGTAATGGAACAAAGAGCCTGGTCCTACCAAACATGGGGAGATGAAAAAGCACATGCAGCACATATCTCCGCTGTCAGCAGGAACATGGAAACTGAAGCACCTCTTCTCCTCCCTAAAGTCCCTTTAGAGGACTTGAGCAAACTTTGGTAGAATGAAGTCAGTACCGTCCTCTCCTAAAAGATTACAGTTTTAAAAAAAGAAAAAAAAAAAAAAAAAAAAAAAAGCACTTTCTATGTAATCAGCAAGGAAAAGGAAGCACAGATAACTGAACAGATTAATTAGTAGCTGGGAGATGAATACTATTGTGTTAGTCGCAGCAACTTAAACACAACACAATCCCTTCTTTTGAGACCATCTAAGTTACACAGTAATTACAAGCTGTGTGTAACAAGAAAGGAAACTCTCCTTAAATAATTTAAAACACATCAAGTGACAGTGATAACTCAATTAATAAAAAAGAAAGCTCTGTATAGAGCTAAAAGAACAGCTAAAACCCACCCTCTAACTCAGGAATCAGCATCCCTTTGCACTTCAGGCACCTGGTTATATGTCTTGCCCTAATCTCCTGTGCCAGGAAAGCTTAAACTCCTTGTTTACTACTTATCAGGTGAAGGCCCTGTATCTAGGCAGAAGCTGAGAGACTTTTTGTAACCAGGCAGAAGACTGCCATAATCTTGTTTTCTTTTCATTGGAAGTGATACAAAAGTGCAAATTGGTAGTGCTTTATGTTTTGTTCAGAGAGGCAGGGGTAGCATGAATAGGTAAATCTGATCTCTCACCTACTTTTCCAAAAAGTACCTCCTGTGCAGATCTTCACATGAGGGTCTCCCTGTGGCATGCAAATAAGACTCAAAAAGATTGTCTGTATGCTATTTACGCTTTGGTGCATCTCATTCAAGAAGTACTGATCTTTTTGTAAGAGCACCAGTGTTGTTCAACCATCTGGAGTAGAATTCAGTTCTGAAGTGTTCTAGAGACTCCTTTCTCAAGTTTCTATTAAATGTGTTTCAATAATTTTGGACAATTGAACTAGGTATTTGTATCAAAATAAAATTCCCTGGCAAGGTAGTCTCTTGCTATATAATCTTCCTATCTTCAAATGTTAATTTTTGCACTGATGTACACATTCCCAAGCAGTTCAGACATCCTGCTTGTTGATGGTTTAGAGATGATCTCAAAACAAAGACTCAAGATCCCCAAATCTTGAAATTTTGAATAGATGTAGAAATAAAGGGAAAGAAAACTGTTCTGTCAAACTCATCTTTATATTAATGAGATTAGTTATAATCAAAGATTTATTCTCTGTGAGAGCCATTTTCTGGTTTCAGTCGATTTTCCAAAAGCTTTGCCACTGGGTGAATAACTCAGAAAGCTTTAGACCTGAAAAGCATAGGGCATATGAGCATCTGGTACAAATTAAAGGAGTTGTGCTATATTATGCCAGCTGAGAATCTGACATTCAGATTTTTGTCTGTTATCATATAGCTACATTCAACATCAGGAGCCTGCACCTGATAAATTAGCAGCCAGACTTTTCTGGATATCAGTGGAAGACTGAGATGGACAGGACTGTCTTCGAACAAGCTTGATAGAAGTCATCTGTCACAAAAGTGATGGAAAGTATTAACAAGCACATGAGCAAGATGAGACCTACATGGCAAGAGCAGAGAAATGGGTGTTTCTAACTCCTCTTGGTAGAGTACTGCATGATCACAACTTACTTTAAAGTTTAGAAAACTGTATCCCAATAGGCGAGTATAAAATGTATCTATACTGTTAAATGGATTAAGACATTATGGTGTTAGTCATGTAGATAAGGTTTTGTTACCCTTACAGTGACCTGTAGGAAAAAAAATGCATGCTGAGGAAGTAAGATAGTAAAACTGCTCTGTTCTTGTTACTGCTGTGATTCAGTGGTCAGGAGCTTTTTCCACTACTGAGAAGTTCAGGTCCAAAAAAAATCCTCTGGTAGTCTTAGCTAGTGACTTCACAATGGCTTCTGACAAAGTCTTTTGCTTGAGATAGGTTATGAATTGAAAATACCTGGTAAAGGAAAACACTGAGTCAGAATCCAATAGAAGTGCAAATTTAAAATTCTCCCCCCACCAGACATATTTTAATGAATGCATAGTTACAGGGTGACTATGTTATCTCACTTTTCTTGTGTCATTAACTGAGAAGAGAGTTTAAAAAAAGTGTCCCCACAGAAATCTTATTCATATGTTTTATTATATGCTCCAGCACGGGCACCACTTTAGTTTAATGGTGTGTTGGATGATGGTACAAATTTATAGCCAAAGGTTTACATCACAGACAGCTGGAATGAATAACAATAAATTAATTTAAAGTGCTACAAAAGTGCTCCCCATAGTATGCAGTGCTTATGTGCTCAAGGCTAATAATTTATAAATGCATATCTTTTATAATCCTGATCTAAAGTCCTGAAAGCAGCTAGTTAAAAAGCAGTCACATGACATAAATTATTTTTATTAATATTTCAAATGCATGATTAAGGTGGGCACCATAGTCATTAGCATTAGATAGCTTTCATTTATGGCCAAGTGCAATGAAGCAATAGCCAGAGACAGAGAAACTAGCTAAACAATGGCACAACAACCAATGGGAGACTGGGGGTGGTCACATGCTCCTGCTTCTTCTGCGTGATTTTTGTATGCTAGGAATCATCACAGCTATGGCTGTTTCCTTTCCTTCTGCTGCTCTGCTGTGTTTATCACATCAGACGCTCACAAGACCTAAAGAACAAAAGCATGTGCTACTGAGTGCAGTCAGAAGCAGCTGTGCTCTTCTATGTGGTTTTTCCTTCCATCCCCAAACACTGAGCAGCAGCAATGCATAATGCGGTGAGGGGACTGGTCAGAGGATGCCATAATGACTTCCCTCATTACAGCAGCAGTGCTAATTTGAACACGGAGCTAATGCTAAATTTCCATACAAACTCTTGCTTGGGGAGGGTAGGTTACTTTAAAGCAATTTACTTGCTTTGAGACACCACCACCATTTTGGGCTCTGCCAGTGAGAGAGAAGATTAGAGAGAAGTTATGCCTCCAGGCAAACAAGTATATGCAGAAAAGCATTGTGGAGACTAAGGATAAGGGCAGGCCACAAACTTTCTTTTTGGAGTGAGGGACTATTTTTTTTTTTACTATCATAACCCAACATCTAGCTGCAGTCTTCTCTAGTGAAAGAGTATATACATGATTATTGGTGAGAGTAAAAGAGCAACCAGCTCAGGTAACTAGTGTAACGCTGCATCTTTTCCCCCAGTACAGTTCTCAGGCATACCTCACTGCAAGGATGGCACTTGTCTTAATACTGCCCTTATTTTCTCCAGACAAATTTGGCTGCCTCTCACTTTTCTTGGTGAAAATAATTTACTTCTTAAATTCAGAGTCATTAAGCTGAGGTTATAGAAGAAGTCTTTCACGCTGAAAGGAGGATCATGAATAATTTCTGTGTCTCTCATCCTGGGACATTGCCACATATTACACTACATATTTGAATCTTGGCAAATTGCAAAAATATGCACCACAAGCAACGTCTTTCACTTCAGTGTTTCTAGTAAAGTAAGCGGAGTGAGACACAAAGTGGGCACGAATATCAACATGTGGTCTCTGCACTCCTCCTTTAAATTAAAAAGAAAAAAAGCTTTCTGCATTACGCAGAATGCAAACTTCTTAGTAACCACTCATGATTCATTTTTTTTTAATATCACAAACCTCTGCAAAATCATACCCTCTCTCTTCCTTTCTGGCTTTCTTTGCAAGTACTTTGTAACGTAACACATTTTTCCAGAGGTCAATGGGGGGCATATTTGCATTTTGATACATTTTAAATTTTTGCCTCCAGCATGCCACTCAAATGCAATGTGCTAATCAGGAGCAAGTAATGATCTCCTAGATACTTGGAGCGGGTGACTAGGCATATAAAACCACCTCAAAATGCAAAATTAGCGAGAGAGCAATACACAGTAAAAAAAAAAGACAAATAAAAAAAAGGGTGAGGATGCTGGCAAAAGCAGTTTGGATTTGTAAGTTTAGGGTTCTGCCTAGAATAAGCAGCTAATGTGTTTATATGCGCCACTGAAGTGATAAGGGGATTCAGGGGACTCCTGCCTCAGCTGCCTTCGCTGATGGACTGTGGGTTTCTCTGAGCAGATCACTTATTATATGTCAATATACTCAGATGATGCATAAGCATTTCTCAAGGGCTTTTTATACTGTCTGCAATACCTCGTGTTCTGAACAACCGAAATCCACAATTAGGCAGGATCTAGGAAAGTGGGGCAGTCCCCAAAGCATGGGGCTATCTGTGTGGAGGTCCTCTATTTTTAACACTAGTGATAGGTTTACACTAAGATACACCTGCCCCAAGGGGGGTGGAGGTGCATGGGAAGGGAAAAAACCACCAGAACTCAAGAGATTATTTAATTTTTTAAATTAAATTTTTTAAAGCACGAATATCTTTAACAGACAGTGTTGCAAGTAAACATGAGCGCCTCCTCACTAACCACAGCAGAAGAAAAACTCCTGATAAGCAGATGTTGCTTAGGCAGCAATCAGCTAGGCAGTGTGTGTGTGTGTGTGTGTGTGTGTGTACTGGGAGAGGGATGGAGATAGAGCCAGACAGCGCATGTATTAAGGCACTGTGGTGAGTGTGTGTGTGGCTGCAAGTGATGGCAAATGTGTGTGTGAGGAAATGACACACGACTAAAACCGAGGTGCTCCAGTGAGTATTTTGTACATATATTTAAGAGAAGGCAATGAGAAGCAGCTAGGGAAGAGAGACTGAAAAGATGAGGTAGGAATGACCAGGCAACTGTGTGTCTGGGCTAACAGCAGCGTGAGGTAAGAAATCCAGGCACCAGGGAAATAATTTAAAGCCATATTGATTCACTTCAGGGGTGAGAAAATGCAGATGCACTCAGCTACTACGGAACGGCTCTGAAAGCAGCTACAGCCACTGGACTTCATTTATTTATTTTTATTTTAACGAGTTTCATTCACAGAAAGCCTGTGCTGTAAACCCCAGCCCAGCCTGCACCCCTCGCTGCGTCCACCTCTCCCCACAGCAGCTGGAGCTGCGATCAAAGCCTCCCCACAGCAAGGCAGTGCCTTCAGCCAGCCAAGCGAACCCTCAGGCAACGCAGGAAGGAAAGAGGGAGAAAGAGAAGGAAGGAGGGAAGGGAGGAGATCGGTGGCTGAAGCCGAGCAGCTCTGGCCGTTTCGCTCTTTAGATTTGTGCAGACCCCTTAATTCAGCTGCTCCTTCATATGTTTACCCAATGATATAATTATAGAATTAATACAGAGCCACTGTGGCTGAGATCTTCAAAGTACTGCTTTTCTGTGAAGGTCTGGCACAGGTGACTTATTCTCAGAGAGTGAGCCTGATCCTCACCTGAGATTTCTGAGTCATCCTGAGATTCAGATTTTTCTCATACACTGAGCTTATTCACTGTGAAAGAGTTTCAGATATACAAAATTTGGTTCAGACTTCATGAATAGTTACAGATATGCGGTTCAACATTTTCTAACATAAAAAAAAAAATTCATTTTCCATTTAAATAGAAGCTAGACTTCACAACAGCCAGGATAAGGGATGCTCAGGGAGGTTTCCATAGGAGTGGAAATAGTACTGTTTTATTTCATCTGAAATGAAATTTGGTATGGTTTTATTTTCCTGGAAACAAAACCTAGGTTCACTACTGAATTAAAACCCAATTACTCTCATGGCTCTCTCACCACCTTAGCTACTGTCCCATCCTTCCTGCTTTGCACACCAAGAACCTCAAGTGTAACCACATGGGGATGCATGTGTGCTTGCTCACTAGCTTGCTTTTTCCTGAACATCTGCTGAGCAGCATCTTATTTGTATGAATTATGAGTTTGCCTTAAAGCATGTCAGAAAATTTCCACCAGAACAGTTTTCCTAAAGAAAATAGCCTTCAGGTAGATAGAATCTTTTGTAAAAATATAGAATTCCATTTTACCATAGAAAATAGAAATTCTTTTCAAAATTTAATGTACAGTTCACTGAATATGCATGAAAAAGAGTAGATTTTTATTTTTTGTTATTGCAAATGAAAAAACTTCCATCATATTTTCAGTGAAAAAATAAACGATGTCCTAACTGACACTAATTCATGTTTTGTATTTGTTACACTGATGAGTGTAAATCCAGAGTAGCTCCCTTGGCCACAGTGAAGTTACTTTGATTTATACTGCTGTAAATAAGATTGAAATCTCAGTCTGTGTGGTTGGTTCTTGTGATGAATATCTTTGCCTTCTAGGTACATACACAGAGAAAAAAAAACCCATAAAAAACCCAGCCAAAAGAAATGAGGCTTGATGGATTCTGGATCAGGACTGTTGTGAAGAGTTCTAACACTTTGTGGATTTGGTTTCTGCTGGTCAGAACCTGTCAAAATGTGGGAATTTTTAACTAAAAGTAAGAACATACAGCTAAGTATTTAAAAATAATGTAAAACTTTTTTTTATCAGCTATAATTTGAAAACGATCAGTGTTGTACAGAACATGGGCTCAATTTTAAAGTGTAGGTCCATTTCTTCTAGTAAATTAAACATATCCTGAAACATCTTTAGATCTGATGACAGGTAAGTTTAACAGCATCTTAGCAATAAAGTCTTTGTAAGTATTCAGGTTTATTTGTAGACCAATATATTTTTCTCTTTCACTTGTTAAACAAAAAAATTTACCCCTTCATTTTAGATGAAGAAACAAAAATTGCCCCAAGATAGAATGTCTTGCCTTTAGAAAGCCATATACCATTCCCACAAAGGCCAAATGCAGGGTACAAGCTCTCTGTACTACCAGAATTACTTCAGTATATGGATTATGAGTCAGTGGTTTTTCCACCGCATGGAATCAAGTGGAAAAAATCGGTATTAATATGTAAATGTTACTTTTTATTTTTAATTGATCTGGTTTGCAGGCCACATCATTTAACCTAGAAGTATCAATTGAAATGATCATGACTGTTGCACCGCTTTAGGTTGACAGGTATCAACTTGAGCAGGAACTCTTGCAATCAGCTTTTCATGTTTTTTCAAAGGGGTGCTAAATTTTTAGACCTGATAAATAAGTAATTGTGGGTATTTCTGGTTTCCAAGGCAAATAAATATAGTGAAGAAAACAGGATGAGGGCACATTCATCCTTAGTGTAAACTCACTGACTTCAGCGGTATTACACTAGAAATAGTTGCAGAGTAGGATTTCTTATGCAAACAGTAACACAAATTGTGTTAAATAAGAAAGTACCTTAAATTGTGCCTTGGGCAAAATAGCTCAGTTAATCCCAAAATGTTGTTGCAAGAAAATTCCTTCCTTTCCACAGTGTTCTATGGGACCTATAAGGCATGTTACATAGTCAAGCTTTTCCAAAGAATGTAAAGAATTCATGTTCTTGTTTCAGATCAACACACTGTTTTTGTGAAGCATTTTGTTACTTAATTTTCATAACCCACTCCCCCCAACCCCATAATCACAAACCAAACAGACTTACAAGGTTACTTAATGCAAAACTTCATGTTTTTGTAAGTTAGCTCTTGCATACGTTACAGAAAATGTCATCTCTGCTTTCCTGTCTGTAAGCTCCTAAAAAAGTCTGTCTCCCATTTTAAATCCACTTCTATGAAGTCAGAATATATTTTTCTAGAGTCACCTGAGCACTAAGTAACACAAGTGTCCAGGAACAACTTTTTTTTTGTCTGGGTTTTTTTTTGTTTCAGTACATAATAGAAAAATAGAAGTGAAAATGCACATTGTAGTGAAAAGCTGGCATTGTTTGCTTTGACTCAGTCAGAAGTTAGGTGTTGATTTTATCTGTAACTTTTCTGCTCTACACTTTCCAAAAGAGAGTATAAACACTGAGATGACAATAGTGAAATAAACACCAAAACACTTAGAAAAGTCTTTATTGTGTTCTGCGGGACCCCCCTTTGTAATTGACATACATAGTATTAAATTTTTTTGACAAAATGTTTACAAAAAGGATTCTGACAAATAATTTTCGGCCAGCTTCCAAAAGCAACACTGCTACAGGAAAAAAAAAAAAAATCATCAAGATTTTATGTTCTCTTCTCCTTTATTTAAAAGCCCAACATGTCTGTGTGTTCTGCCCATGCCCAGTTGTGACTAACGCTAGAGCCTGGCAGTTTTGGGTTTGCCCCAGTGCTGATGGCTCTATCCTAGCAATCGCTCCTGTTTCTGAAGATGGCAGCTTTCACGTGAACAGAGCATCCTGCTCCCTATTCCCTTCACAGCATTTCCATGTACACAGAGCAATGACAAAAGTGCACTTTGCTTTGCTAGTGATGTATCACATACCAGACCCTCTTGCAATGCCAGCAGTCTGAAATATTGCTAAGTAGGGGCAGGAGGAGCTGGATCTTAATGATTTGCCCCCTCCCAATCATTTGGGTTCATTGATTTCTCTAATTAAATATGCATTCCACTTCACCATTTTTCCCAATGATCCCATTTAATCTCAATGACAAGGCTGGAGATATGAAGGCCTTTGCTTACAAACTGCTTTTGGCAAGCCCTTGTACTCTGTAAGGGCTCTTGGACACTTCCAAGTACTAGGTGAGTGCTATTTGCCTATAACCTCCTTTCTTCATTGCCCTGTTTCCACCTATCTATTCGGGCCTCTTTTCCTTCTCCCTCTCAACTGAGCCTTCTAGCTTAGCTACAGAGGTCTGGAGCTGCAGTTCTGATTGACAGGCATGTATGTAAAGCTGATTTATTTGGCCAGTGTGGCACTGCGCCAGGGAAGAGGCCATCTGAATGGTGAAGCTGTTAAGAAACTAATTGCATGATGAACTGCAGCTACAGGAGAGTATTTACTGTTTGCTTCATCTAATCACATTTGCTACCAAGGATTTTTCTTGTTTGCCCCCTTCCGACTGTTTGAATTGGAAGAACACCAGGTTTACACCAGGGATGGGTTTGGCCAATGGGCTCCCAAGTCTTTATCACTGGCTTCATTTGTTAAAAGGCTTAGGTACTGTCACTACTGTGAGTGTTTCCTTGCTTTCTCATCTTGGGCTGGAAGGCTTTGAACTTGCCAAGATCTAAGTTCAGCACCCTCTGTTTGTTCTGCTTGTGTTGATGAAGTCACTAATCCTTAAATGAAGGGGAGGCAGCTGTTTGGGTTCGCAGTTTCACCATCTTTAACAGAGAAACCAGAATCCCTCACAACACAGATGAGTTAACAAGAAAATTATTTCCGTCTGCCTTGCTTTGAAATACCTTTCTGAGCAGTGGGTCTGAACTGAAACTTTGGGTTGCAAAATACCAGCCTGTGTGAAGAGCAAAATTAGGGAAGAACTCTGTACCACCAGATCACCTTTAATTAGGTCATGCTCAGTTCCTTTGCAAGCAAACACACCTTGTTAGGCATTTACTTAATAGAGAAGCAGCCATAACACTGCTTGCCTTTGCCTATTCTACCCAGGGAAGAAGTGGTGGTGAGGGGTGGGCCTAATGGTAAGCATTCTCATGAAAAAAACTGGCTGCTCATGGCCTGGCCGGGCGCACGCTCTGCTGGGTAAAGCACTTGCTGGACGGGCCCAGCGAGCTGTGGGGAACAGAGTTAAATCCAGCTGGTGACCGGTCACCAGTGGTGTTCCTCAGGGCTCAGTATGGGAACTGCTTCT